>OY776678.1:110416549-110505850 GCA_963675555.1 Leptura quadrifasciata
ATCTCTCTCTTTAAATAAATTAGAGAGTTTACTCGGACAGTTAAAAGGTTTTTCAAAATTAGTTGTAAGGCACTTAAGCTGTTATACCTCCTTGCCGTACCTTTGGCAGAACAAAAAATATGGCCGTGGGAGAGAATTTCTGGAATAGTGTAATAATTGTATATTACCAACAGAACTCAAATGCGCTTTTAGAGGGCATTTGATCTATGCTAAGCCCAGTCAGGCTATTTATTTTTCGATAGAAACAGATACTGGACCGCTAGATGGCGCCTGTTGATTGTTGCATGTCGCTATCCTATGGATACCGAGATGTACCAAATAGTCCAAGGATCCTCGTATGGGTCGTCACATGCCTATCTTGCACTGATGAGAGCCAACATCTCAAAACTGCAGTCTGCAAGTGGTGTGAGACGACTAGCACGAGAGCTCCTTTAATTAGGATCAGTCTTTCGACTGGTGTTTGTTGCAATCAAAGTATTAGCGTTCTGTTGGTAATATACAATTATTACACTTAATGCGCCAGGCTTGTAACTTGTAATTCAGCGCTCGACGGGAAACATATCTCGGAGAGTAGCTGTTGGTTACAGTCCGGTTACGTTCCTTATCCTCGATTTATTATTGTACCCTAGTTTTTTAATTGGAAAACATATTTTAGTAGTTGAGGGTATCAGAAATGGTTTCGAATGCGTTATTAATATTATTAGGTGAGTAAAATTCAAGTCAATTTTCTTTATCAAGACGAAATAATAGGTTGTCATAAAAGAATTACAAAATATTCGTTTTATTTTAGACATGTTTGTGACATCTGGTACTATTTCTATGGATAATATTTGCACTGAATGATCAAAAATTCCGTTAAAATTCACACTTAACATTATTTATTTTGTCAATACACATACTTATATAGTCTTTATAATTTGATGTATTATTAGTGACTCTGGTAGGTGCTTTAATCGAATTAATTATTTGAAAACTCGGAAAAGGTAGACATCATTTAACATATTTTATACTTAGAATCTGATAGCTGATCAATGTTAAGATCACTACATGTTAACACCTTCACATTTTCGTTTCTACAAATATAATTTAGCAAACTATCAAGTTTTTTTATAAACGTTTTTATATCCGAATCTGGAGACTTATAGACAGAAAGAATCACTAATTCCTTCCACATCCAGATTTTGTATCCAAGTCTTATACACATTAAATCCCAATCTAATATTTTACTCCTTTTAAAAATAGGGTGGGGGTGGTAGAGGGGGTGGCTAATGCCAAAACAAATTTTAAAGGCCCTTGGTTCTCGTACACACCAAATCCCAATTTAATTTTTTACTCCCTAAACAAATTTTTAGAGGCCCTTGGTTCTCTTATACACACCAAATCCCAATTTAATTTTTCACTCCCTTTAATAATAGGGTAGGCGTGGTATTGGGAGAGATAGTGGGGGGGTGGCTGATGCCAAAAAAAATTTTGAGACTTTGACTTTTCGTACATGCCCTAAATTGCAACGTTACCTGCTTGCTTTACCTATTTACCCTTATTTACCCCATTGACCCCCCGAACCGTCCAACGGAATTAGATCAAAATATAATCTGGTTCCAGATATCGTTATAATACATAAGTGTACCAAATTTCAAGTCAATATCATAAACGGTTCCAGAGTAAATGTGGTGTACAAAAAAAGTACAAGACAGACCGACAGACAGAAGTTTTTTTTGCTCAAATTTAAAATTTCGACGTTACATGATATTTTAAGCCTATTTTAACAACAAAATTTTTTTTTGCGTTACTATACTTAAATTATTGGTCTACCTTATATTTTTGATTATTCGTAAAAGGCAGTCTTGTGGGAAAATAATTATTATTCATCGTTGAGTGTTGTCGTGTACGGACGTTAAGGGCTTATATTTGTGTTTATGTTTACTGATTTAACATTTTTAAACGTTCAACGTTGACTACGCCCTGAATGCAACTGTCAAACTGGTTTGGAGTTCACTTATCGAGCACTTTTACATGTAAATTTGGAGATGGATATTCTACAAAACAAAGATTAGAAAGGTACGTTCTCAAGAAATTTCATGTGGGTGTATGAAGTGAATACGGTATCGTTACATCGAGTTTCGTGTGCCCATACGTGAACTCATATAGTATTAATTTATTCGATAAAGGAATTATCATAATTTAAACCTATCTCTGGCATATAATTGTTTATTAATATAATCTCATATTTTATTTAAAATGCAAAACCTTGATTGTAATATAGCACTAGTATTGTTCGAGATGGTAATTTGCACAAATTATTGTTTCATAATTAATATTTGCCTTTAACTAACTAGAATGTCAGAAATACGTAATGGGGTCTCGGTTATCTCTTCGATCAACTAGAAGATATAATGAAATAAACGTTGGTAATTTTACCAGTAGTAGAAATTCTAGATATTTCATTTATATAAGACCGATTACCATTGATTTGCGATAGAAAAGAATGATTTTGTTATTTACTTGTTAATTTTTTGAGAATAGCAGTTCAAATTATTTTTTACCTCCTGATTAACCCTGACCTTGTAAATTTTTTCAGGGGTCGGTTGGCTCTGAGTAGACTTACTTCACTTCGCCCTAAAAGATCTTTTGTGAGTTGCCTTACAACCTAATTGTTGCCCAGGATTCCAAAACTTTTTACAAAGTTTGTGATTTTTCTGGGGGCTAATTTCCCTATGTCTTTAGGCACTATTTAGCCTGCTCTAGGTACTTTAGCCTAATGCGGATTAACACGTTGCATTCACAGTGTATATGTTCCGCAGTTTCAGTTGCAGCATCGCCATATCGGCATTTAACAATTTTCAGTAGTGTTAGCAATATTTATTTGTTTAATGTTAGGTAAGTTAGTATTATACATATATTGTGAACGTAATAAATTTTGTTTTTGATATATTGAGTGCTAATAAATTATCATCCAACCAACTTTTTATTTTTGCCATATCTCTGGACACTTTAGAAACAACTTCATCCCAATTTGTTCCAATAAAAACCACCGCAGTGTCATCTGTATATGAAATTAATTTACCTGTTTATTCAATTGACATAAGTTATTGATAAACATTGAGAATAATAGTGATCTGGTATGGTATTATCTTCCAGATTTCGCTATAATTATGTAATTAACCATATAGAAATAGCAGTTGATAATATGATGGTTCCATTTGTAGAAGAGGCGAAAAACCTTAACGTTATATTTGATAATAAATTAAGTTTTAACGCACATGTGAGCAACTTAGTTAAGAAATTTTATATATGTCTAAAGTTACTATATGCCAACAAGCAGGTTCTGAATTTTAAAACAAGGGAAAAGCTGTGCGAAACGATTATTTTACCAATCTTTCACTACTGTGACACTATGTACTATCCATTTTTGGATACAGTTAACAAAAAACGCATCCAGAAAGTTCAAAATACTTGTTGTCGACTAATATTTGATTTTAGAAAGTTCGATCACATTAGCGAAAAATTCTCCGAGCTAAATTGGCTAAAGATGGATAGTACATGGAAATTTCATTTCTTAGTTCTTATACATAGAATTTGTATCACGTCTTCTCCTGCCTATCTTAGAGACAAACTAATTACTCTTAATCAGACGCACGATCTAAATATTCGTCACTTCGATAATTTCACCATGCCGCATCACTCTACCGCAATGTTTCAGAAATCTTTTACATATAACGCTGTTAAATTGTACAATTTATTAACTTCAGACATAAAAAAGATATAACATTTTTACCTTCCGCAAATATTTAAAGTCACTTTTAGCAGAGCAATGATGAAACGGTTTTCATTGTTACTTATTAGTGTCATATGATTATTATTGATACTATTATTACTTTCTAATTGCCACTGTTTTCACCTTTTATTATTTTTTTCTTTTATATTATTTTACGCTTTATTTATATTTACATACTTAACTTGTAATTACAGGGTTAAGTGGAGGAATAGCCTTTTGCTAAACTTCTCCCTTTAAATGAAGACGTTTTATTATTATTATTATTTGTCAGTTTCTCTCCTTACGAGGAGGCTTGTTGTACCAACCATCGGCTTTCAGCAAGATGGCGGTTTCTATTTTAATCTTTAGGCAAATTAAGGAATTTTCTGACTGAGTTATACGTGTTTAGGAGGACGGATTTCTGCATTTGAGTGATAGTATGAGGGTGTATATTAAGCAGTTGAAGGTTTCGGGAGAGAGTTTTGGGAACTACGCCTGTTGTTGATAAGATTACTGGGAATATAGAGATTTTTTCTTGTCGCCACATTTTCTTTATTTCTTCAGCTAGTCCACCATACTTATTTAGTTTCTCGCCATAAGACTGCTGTAGGTTATGTGTGTTGGAAACTGCAATATCTATAAGGAAAGTGTGTTTTTCTTTCTTTAGGACAAGTATGATGTCCGGTCTGTTGGCAAGGATGGCTCGGTCAGTTATAACGGATCGATCCCAGCATAATTTGCAGTCCTCATTCTCTGACACTTCTGACGGGTTTTGTAATATGGTGTGTTAGTGGTTAGAAGCTTGTGCTGAAGGGCTAGTTTCAAATGAATGATTTTTGCGACCTGGTTGTGCCTGTGGGTGTAATCAGTGGCAGTCATCATCCTGCAACCCGCTGTTATGTGTTGGATAGTTTTAGGTGCGCTAGCACATTTCCTGCAAGCATCGATCCGTGTACCTGTATCATTGACGATAACTTTGAGGTAGTTTTTTGTTACGATTATCTGATCCTGGATCGCTATGACAAAGCCTTCTGTTTCTGGGAATAGCTCCCCATGACTAAGCCAATAGTTTGACGCTTCTTTGTCAACATGTTCTTGGCTTAGGTCATGAGGGTGTCTTCCGTGGAGAACCTTGTGTTTCCAAGAGTTGATGAGGTCTTCGTTTGTAGGCTGAACTTCCTCCGGTTCAACTAGGTGTCCATTATGTTGCAGGTCAAGAGGGGTGTAATTGTTGTCAGAGTGGACGATGGCTCTGTGAAGTGGTGATGTGTTTTATATTTTCTGAGGCTGATGATCTGCTTGCTGTGTAGTTGTTCAAGGTTGATGATACCTCTTCCACCCTTCGATCTTGGAAGTGTTACACGCTCTATGGCTACTTTCGGATGATGCGCTCGGGCCTGGGTTAGCATTGTCCGCATCTTTCTCTCTAAGTCCTGCAAATCTGTCTTGGTCCACTTTATCACGCCAAACGTATAAGTAAGTGTAGGAACAGCCCAAGTGTTGACAGCGTTACATACATTTTTTTCCAGAGAGTTTGGTCTTCAGGATCTTTTTGACTCGATCCGTGAACTTCTTAGTAGTTTGCTCTTTTATTCGTGTATATTGTATGTTCATGGCTTGCTGCACTCCAAGGTAATTATAGGTTTCTTCTTCATTATTATTATTATTATTAATATTGGTGCTATGCCAGTGTCTTGAGGAACTCCTGTTGTTATTACCTGTCTATTACTAATCTTATCTTCTATTTTAACAAATTGTAGTTTATTTTTTAGGTAACTAGTAAATACTTCTAGTGCAATCCCTCTAATTCCGATTGATTTTAATTTTGTAATTAATTTTCTATGCGACACCTTGTCGAATGTCTTTGCCAAATCAAAAAAGATGGTAATGCATTTTCTATTTTCATTTAAGTTTTTGTTAATGTCACTTGTTAATGTGTATATTGCATCATTAGTACTACAGTTGGCTCTAAAGCCAAATTGATTATTTGATATTATTATGGTTAATATTTAAGAATTTTTCAATGCGAATCTTCAGTGCTTTTTTAAAGATTTTTGCCAAGTTATTAATAACCGAAATTGATCTGTAGTTAGATTTACCAGGTTAACAGTTCTATCAATTGTCTGATTTATTTAAATACTCAATTTCTATGTTCTTCCATTAAGTATTTACAACTAATGCAGCAGAGACACAAAATAAGTGTTGTCAGCCACACATACCACGAATATGTGATTGACTTAATAATAATTTTAGAGTATACTCCTCTTGATCTCTTACAATTTTTATCTGAAACATTTTTCCAAATTACGAACTGTTGAGAAAATATTGACTCCTCACAACTTACCGACTCGCCCTGTACATTTATATAATCTTTTATAGTTTTAATATAGAAATTATACGTCTAAGAACTGTGTAAATGTACCGTAGAGGAAATACACATATTATTACCGTTATGGTACCAATCGATTTAATGTAATCACTTTCGTTAAACGTCGGTTATTTATTTGAAAGAGAAAATAATTCGTTACAGACCCGTTTAGCAAGTAACACTATTAATATTCAAATATGCATTAATAACCTGACCGGAGAATCCTTTAAAAAACGTACTGAAATTCGTTACAAAAGTCCAGTTCGTTGGATAACTGTCATCGAACTTTTTGTTGGCGTGAGATTCGTCTTAAGCAGTGGAGCTAGCTTGGTTCTAATTGTCGTAATAATAAAAAAAAGAGTTATTCTTAACGTCTATGTAGTATTGACCGCGATATTTATTACATATTACCGAATTCCTAAGATGTTACATTTTAAGGAATGCAAAATCCGCAGGTCAAATTATTCACGGATCAACAAAGCGTGGAATAACGGTGCCTGTGAAATAAATCCCAATTTTTAGTGTAAAATTATGAAATTATTAGTAGTACACACCTAAAACTGGAGCCAAACTTATTGTGTGTTATCGCATCGTCACCGATATGATATTCGCTACACATTATTATATTAGAATAATAATAATACATATTTATTAGCAAGAAATAGCTATTTACAAGACAATTATATCTAATATGCATACAAAATAAAAATAAGATTAACCTTATAAGATAATAACAGCTACTAATGCTAACTTCAACCATATTTTTTTATAAATGCTTCAAAATTCTTTTACAATGTAATCAATTATTTTTTTCTGGAACGTTATTAATCTGTTGCAATTTTTTAGAGAATCTGGCAAATTATTGTATAATTAAAAAAAAATAGATCTCTTGGTGCTAGTTTTGTTAACTGTGCCAATGAAAGAATCATTCCTATTTCTTGTTTGATAAAATTATGAACCTCTATATAGTTTTTAAATTATTATACAAGTATGTTAGCAAAAGTCGGTGTTTCATTTTAAATACAAAAATTAATGCTTTGATATATATAATTCTTTGATATACATTCATGAAATTCAGAACATTAAGCATAATTTTTATTGGCAAGTACTTTCCGTTATACGAAATGCTAAGAATTTACGTAACAACAGAGAATATCGTCATATCTCAATTTCGTACGATCGCACCAAGCGCCAAATTGAATATTATAAAACCCTTAAAACTGAACTGGATGAACGTCGTAGCCAAGGAGAACATGATTGTAAAATTAAATATTATAACGGAGTTCCCAAAATAGTATCAAATTTAAACTAATACTGGAAACTGAATTTGATATTGTTGCGCTGAGTGAGACCTGGCTGCAAGATGATGTAGGCAACAGCGAACTTTTCCCTCCGATCTATAACGTGCACAGATGTGACCGTAAGTTGGATCGTGCAAATCTTACTACAGGTGGGGGCGTACTCTTAGCTTGTAAAAACGTTTTAAAAAGTGAAAAATTAGATCTATCTCATCTTGAGACCAATTTTCCTTTTCTAGACATTATAGGATGTAAGTGCACAATGAATGGCAAAGTGATTTTTATAGTAGTTATATATATACCTCCTACCACCACATTACAATGCTATGAGCAATGTTTTGGGACTCTTGAGTTGTTGAATTTATTATATAATGAAAATATTTTAATCATAGGGGATTTCAATAATCCAAATTATTGCAACAATGACAGCAGTAAGAAAACAATATGTATGCTTTTTCAACTTATGCCAGTTTAATAACATAACCAATGTCAATGGTAGAATACTCGACCTAGTTTTCTCGAATTTGAAATGTGAGACTATGCGCAATAATACTCCTTTTGTAAAAGAAGATTCATACCATCCTGAACTATTTATCTCAATTGAAAAAGTGTCAAAACCTAATAACTTTCATTCCAACCTAACACAGAAAGCATATAACTTTAGGAAGGCCAATTTCGCAATTTTATATGATGCGTTTTTTAATGTCGATTGGTCTTTTGTAAATAACTTCTCGGATGTAAATATTGCACTTGACGCGTTGTACAGCAAATTGTATGAAATATTGGACGCCCATGTCCCTCTTTATAAAAAGGTAAACAAAAAATATCCCAAGTGGTATACGTTGGAGATAATTTCTAATATAAAAAGAAAGTACAAATATTACAAAAAATATAAAGAAACAAAGGACAATTTTTATTTGGAACAATTTAAACATTTAACATCTGTAATAAAGAATCAAATCAAAGCTGCATACGATATCTATCTGTCGGACGTTCAATCGTCTCTAATTGTAGATCCGTAAAACTTTTGGTCATACATACAATCAAAAAAAAGTAATTCTAGAATTCCTGGTAAAATGTTTTTCGATAATGAAGCGTATGATAACCAGCAAGACATTGTCAACGTATTCGCTGAATTTTTTAGCAATATATTTGCGCCAGCTGATAATCAAATAAATATAAATTTTAGAAATGAAACAACTTCCTTATACAATAATAATGTACATATTGATATGATAAATGTAGACGAAGTATACGATGCGATCAAAAAACTCAAAAACAAATTAACCTCTGGTCCCGATTTAATTCCATCGTTCATGGTCAAAGATTGCGGCTATATTTTAGTTGAGCCAATATGTCATTTGTTTAACATGTCTCTACGATTAGCTACTTTTCCCAGTAAGTGGAAGCTTGCTAAACTCTGCCCTATATTTAAAAGTGGTGATATCACAAAAATTAATAACTACCGTGGAATATCCATCCTATCTAACTTTGCAAAGGTTTTTGAAATAGTCTTATATAATCGTATCTACCTTTCAACTAATTACATTTTATCTCCCTTTCAACATGGATTTGTTAGTAATAGATCTACCGTTAGTAATCTCGCCACATTCTCTCATTTTGTGAGCAAAGAACTCGATAATAAAAGTCAGGTGGATGTGATATATACGGACTTTTCAAAAGCCTTCGATAAGGTCGACCATAACTTATTGTGTGACAAACTTTTAAATATTGGTTTCAGCAATCAACTAGTTTTGTTCTTTCAATCCTATTTCTATAGACGTGAACAGTTTGTTACATACAATGGTTTTAACTCTAGATGATTATTGCTACCTCTGGGGTCCCCCAAGGCTCCAATCTTGGTCCATTGTTCTTTCTGTTATTTATTAACGATTTATTTAACAATATTAGTTGTAATAAATTGGGTTTTGCCGACGACTTAAAAATCTTTACGAATATCCATACCATCGAGGACTGTATACGCCTACAGAACGACTTGAATAGTATTAAGGTTTGGTGTGATGTCAATAAACTGCATTTAAATGTTTCGAAATGTAAAGTAATGACATATTCTAGGAAACAATTAAATATAACTTATGAATATACTATTGATGGTAACACTTTAGTCAGAGAATACACAATAAAAGACTTAGGGGTGATTTTTGATTCACAAATGACTTTCATCCAGCATATAAATATAAAAACGTCTGAAGCAGTTAAAATGCTTGGATTTATTATACGCAATTGTTTATCGTTTACTAATACCGCTGCTTTAAAAACACTATATGCCTCATACGTAAGATCTAAACTGGAATACGGCGCTTTAATTTGGAATCCTTACTATTATTGCCACAAATATGCTTTAGAAAACGTGCAAAGAAGATTTTTAAAATTTTTGTATTTTAAGACTACAGATAATTATCCTGAGCGGGGAATAGATAATAATTATTTACTCCAATGTTTTAACCTCCAATCCTTAGAAACTCGTCGCAAATACAACTCCCTACCTATCCTTCACAAACTGTTACACAATAAAATCGATTGTTCTGACCTTCTGGCTGCATTAAATTTTTTAGTTCCAAGGCACGAGTCGAGGCAGAATCTCACATTTCATATCGATACAGCTAGGACAAATGTGTTTTTTAATTCACCAATACACACAATGTGCATTAATTTCAACAGCATTAGTCATTTATGCGACATTAACCAATGCAATTTAATCAAACTAAAAAGGGATACCTAAGCGGAACATAATTTTCCAGAGCACTTCCCTGTCCACCGAGTCAAACGCCTTGGTTAAATCAATGAAGGCCATGTGAATTTCTCCTTGATGTTCGAGTGCTTTTTCTTGAAGCTGTTTAAGTGTGAAGATTAAATCCGATGTGCCTCGGTTTGGTCTAAAGCCACTCTGTGTTTCAGGAAGTAACTTTTCCATAACAGGTGTTAGCCTATTTGCCATCGCTTTAGTGAGTATCTTCCCTCCAACAGCCAGGAGAGCTATACCCCTGTAATTTCCACAGTCCGCAGCGCTCCCTTTGTTTTTGAAGAGGTTGATTAAAAGTGTATCATGAAACTCCTGCGGAGCTTGACCACTTTCCCACACGACATCAAACAGTTTTTTGAGGTAGGGTATGAGCTCTGACGACACAGCTTTAAAGATCTCAGCTGGGAGTGAGTCGGCGCCGGGAGATTTGTTATTTTTTAGCTGCCCAATGGCGGTTAAGATCTCTTCCGTTGTTAGTGGTTTATCTAAGTCTTCGAGGGATAAGATTTATAATATCGTGTTCGGCTTGACTTTGCTGGTTAAGAATGTTAGAGTAGTGTTCTTTATATCGGGCTCTTATTTCCTGGTCTTCTTTGAGGAGATTTCCATTTAAATCTTTAATAGGGCACATATTTTTCCGACTGGGGCCGTACACTGCTTTTACTCCTTGAAAGAAATTCCTGTAGTCGTGTGAATCGGCGTACCTTTGAATTTCTCTGGCCTTGCTTGCCCACCACTCGTTCTTTATTCTTCTGATTTCGCGTTGCGTTTCATACTTAGATTGGGTAAAAGCTTCTGCTTTTGATGAGTCGTTGGGGTGGTTGATAGCGTTTTGGAAGGCAGTATGTTTGCGGTCAAGAAGTTCTTGTATAAAAGCTTCATTATCATTGAACCAGTCCTCCTGTTTTTTACTTGCTGCAGAGCCAAGAATTTCCTCACTCGCACTTTTTAAACTGTCTTTAATTTGTGTCCAGGTAGCAGCGACATCTACAGAATTGGTTTCTTCTAATGCACTCAAATTCTCTTGAACTTTTTGCTTTAGCTGTTCGACGGTTTGTTGGTCACGCAATTTACTAATACAGAGACGGAGTCTACGTTTTACTTGAGTTCTTCGGTGTTTGGGTCTCATAGCAATTTTCATTTTAGAGACAACAGGACGATGATCGGTCCAACATTCGCTATCAATGCGCGCCTTTGTAATTTGGACGTCCTCGAGATGCTTCCTACGTACGATAACATAGTCCAGTAGATGCCAGTGACCTGATCTGAGGTGACGCCAGGTGCCTTTAAATTTATCCTTTTGTCGGAAAATGGTGTTTGTTATAACTAGATCATATTCGGCGCATTTAGTTAGGAGTAGTTGACCGTTAGCGTTCATGTTGCCCAAACCGTTCTTGCCTATGATGCCTGGCCAGGTGTCTGCATCTCTCCCTACTCTAGCGTTAAAATCGCCAAGAATAACGAGTCGTTCCG
This sequence comes from Leptura quadrifasciata, assembly GCA_963675555.1. Lineage (NCBI taxonomy): Eukaryota > Metazoa > Arthropoda > Insecta > Coleoptera > Cerambycidae > Leptura > Leptura quadrifasciata. Next base: position 110,428,207 of record OY776678.1, read on the forward strand.
TTTTAGGTATTCTACAGAGGGTTTCTTCCAGCTGTTGATAGAAGCTTTCCTTGGTTTCGTGACTTGCATCCAGAGTGGGAGCGTAGACGCTTATTAGATTTACCGCGTTGCCATCTGATAGCTCATAGCGTAGCAGCATTAGACGCTCGGATAGGCCTTGTGGTACTTGTGTTAAGTTGGATACAAGTTGATTCCGAACGGTAAATCCTACTCCATGTTGTCTTCTTGAATTGGTGGGAAGACCTTTCCAATAGAAGGTGTAGTACTTTTTTGTGAGAGAGCCTTCCTCCAAGAATCGAGTTTCGCTGAGAGCTGCAACGTCAACATTGAGTCGGTGAAGTTCTCTATCTATTAGAGCAGTTCTTCTTACATATTTAAACTGTCACCTACTCTATATTCTTTAATATTTTATTCATGATATACGTAGCGTGTCTCTTAAATGTTAAGTCCTCGTCTATTACGACTCCAAGATATTCCATTTCATGCACTCGTTCAATTACAGTTTGCTTAATTTTTATAGTAATGTTGTTCCAATCAATATTGTCTAGTACATGTTTACTACCAATTGCCATAAATTTAGATTTCTTGACATTTAGACATTAACTATTGTCACCTAAGCATTCATAAATATTGCTGAATTCTAAATTAATTGTTTGAATTAACTCGTTTACATTTTTCCAACAATATACAACATAGTATCATCAGCAAACATACATAATTTACAATCCTTTACACATTTCATCATGTCATTTATATATATCAAGAATAAGATTGGTCCGAGCACTGCCCCTCGCGGTACCCCATGTGTTGTCGAGTTTTAGAAGGTAACTTATTGGAATCTTTCACATAAATATGATTGGAACCACTTAAGCACTGTATTGCAAATACCCATTTTTTCTAGTTTCCTTAGTAAAAGTGTTCTATCCACAGTTTCAAACGCTCTGCGAAAGTCCAAAAATACCGATATAATAATATCCCCATTATCTATAGCCTTTAAAAAAATATCACATATATTCATTAATGCAGTTCCACATGAATGTCCTTTACGAAAACCAGATTGGTTAGTAACAATTAATTTATTTGTAACACAGTATTGAGGGAGTCGACTCTACACACAGCAATCTCTAGGACTTTTTCATAGGGAGGTACAGTATTTATAGGTCGAAATTCCTCACATAGTATAGTGTTTGCAACTATTGGTTCTGGAATAATTACTGAAGTTTCTCATGTTGATGGAAAAACACCACTTTCAAGAGATGCATTTATGTCATTAAGGAAGCGATTACCTATAACTGAAAAAGCATTTTTTAAAACTTCTACTGAAACTCCATCCTCAACACCAGCAGCATTTTTTTAAAGATTTTACTATTTGTTTGAACTGACATTTCTATTGTATTAAAAGGTGAAAACAGTGCATATCTGTCTATCATATTTATTGTTTGTTCAATGGCATGGAATCTTCTTATGCTGGAAAAAATTTAAGAAACAAAAATAAAATTTTAATGCGATTGTTTCTCCACTCGACATCCTATTATTGGGCAATATTGTTTTTAGATTTTTCCAAAGTTCTCTTGTGTTATTTATATTTTCATCTACTATCTTATTAAAATATTTTTCTTTTTCTTATCTTATCTTATCATCTTTACTACCCTCTTTCGTAAACTTTTATATTCTTCCCAATACTGGTCGAATAAGTTAATAAAAAATTATTTCAATTCAAGCTGCTTAGCTTTTATAGGTATTGGCGACCTGAAGCGCCCATACCGAACTGTTTACTTTATTATCAATAGTCCAATTATGCACACGCATCTCAGAGTTCCGTGTAAAATCTATAAAAGTTGAATTTTTTGTAATTTTTGCCAAATTCTAATCCTAAATTTTCACATAATGTCCTGAAATTGTATCTGTAACATAGTAATTTTTTAAGTGATCCATTATCGTTTATCAGCAAAAAAAGCAATTTCAGAAATTTTATTTTCTTCACTTCTTAACACGTCAAATTTTAGGTAAATATTTTAAATATTAGTACGTATCAACGATAGTAACTTTCACAAAAAAATGTCAACCTTGTAACTGCGTAGGCACAGTCATGTTTACTCGGCTGCGGATTCTTCTTGTAGGAGGTAACGCACATATTCTGTGGTATTTTTTTTCAAATTGAAGGAAACTTAACAGTAAAATTGTGTGTTTAAGTCCCATGGAATAATGTGAAATTCATAAACGTTTACTACATAATTTTAGCTGTTACAACGCAAGTATTTTGTTTATTGCGAATTTGAGCCAGATGCAAATTGAATAAATTTATATAAATAACATAACAAATTTATAAATTACTGATTTCTGGCTCTGAGAGGTTATTTTGAAACATTTTAAGCAGCAGTTTAAATTATGAGAAGTAGACCATGTTCAATATTTTTAGATTTATCTGCAAATTAATCTCAATGCTAAATAAACGTTAAAAATATTGGCTAAAGTACTACTCGTGTGTATGGGTTGAATCTGGAAATTGTAACGTTAGATAAATTTAATTTATTACGGTAGCAAGCATCTATACTAGGTATGCAGAGTGGATTGAATGTTTAAAAGGTGCAAAATATCTTGAAAAATATCAATTGCTTTCAAATTTGCAAACCAGCGAATTTCTTTTAAATAAATGCATAGGTCTACAATAAATATCAACACGTGAATTTAAAAATATAAACTTACTTTCCAACATATACAGGCTGTCCATTTTATTAGGGCACTCTAGAATATCTCACTTAATATCGGTCGTACAAAAAAATATATTTTTACGAAAATTGTGCCTATTTATATAACCTACAAAATGGTTTAAAGACATTTGAAATCCATGGCTTACTTTAAGAGTTATGGCGGAAAATATCGAAAAATGCGGAAAACGTCTAGGCCAAATATCTCCGTTATTTGAAGAGGTACGAGAAAAATTCTAAGGCGAAAGATTTTTGCAAGACAGAGTGCTTCAACGAGGTTTTATCTAATTTTTGTATTTTGAGATTTACCCTTCAGGCTGTTAAAAAAATTATTATGAAACGGGCGGGAAATGGTGCCATTAAATAAAGTATTTTCCTTCTTTTCAACGATATATCACATGCCATATTTATTCATTGGTACTACGTTAGTAATTATAAAAACATTTTTTAAAACCAATAAATTTTTTTTTAACAAGCATTATACTTGCCGTGGAGATGTATGATTAAATAAAACGATAAAATAATTCAATAAGTTGTTCAAATCTTTGCTATAATAAAACATTAACACAATCAAGAAGAATAAAGTAAATTCAGGTAACAAAAACAAATTAATAATAAAAAGAATATAGCACACAGAACATTAATATTTATCTAATCCTCAAAATAATTTTTATCATATCATATTAAGTGTTCAAAGTGTCCACTGCGATTTCTTATGCACAATCGAGCGCGGCGAGGCACTGCATTTAAAACATTACTCAGCATTTCGGGGGTAACTGTAATACATGCCTATTTAATTCGAGCTTTTAGGTCCTCTACATTTTGCGGTGTCGTCGAAAACACCTTATCTTTAATATACCCCCATAGAAAAATATCCATTGGGGTTATATCTGGAGAACGAGGGTGCCATCGAATAAATCCATTGGTACCTATCCAATGTTGAGTCAAAATTTCGTCTAAATAATCTAGGCAAATCTGAGAATTGTGGGGAGGAGCTCCATCTTGTTGAAAATATTGAAAGTTATGTCGATTCTCTAAAGGCAGGTCATCTAAGAATTCATTAAATTCATTTCTCAAAAAGTTTAGGACCTTTGACCACTGAGGTGAGCGCGATTAAAAAATCCATTATTGAAAAAATTTGCCTCGTCGGACCAAAGTATTTTACTACATATTAATGGATCGACACGCTTCTTTTCCAACAGCCACCTCCTTGGTTTGTCCCCCGCTTGTAAATTGTGAACTTTTTTGGCTTTGTAACACCGGTAACCATTTTTATTTAAAATTTTTCTAGCACTTGTTTTATTTATATGACAAGCAATTTGAATTTCTCTTAATGATGTTTCCAAATTTTCTGTATTTTTATTTCTTACATAATTAATAACTCGGTTTACCTTATTTACATTATCAGTAACACTGTTCAACCTTGTCTTCTTCTTTAAAAATGAACCACTATTTTTCAGTTTCGTAGCTAATTTTCTAAACAGAGTTTTATTTCGCTGTAGTGCTTGTGGAAATCTGTTTCTATATTCTACTTGAGCTAATCCAGAGTTAAAATTGCATTGGCAATATGTAACGAACATATTATAACGATCAATGTGAGTGAAAATCATTTTTGAAAATTCTAAATTCTTAAACGAGTGTGATTGAGTGAGAGTTTAAGTATTAACTGAGATGATCTGTCAAAAAATTAAATTGTTAAGTTTGTTCATAGCTAACTATTTTAAAATAATTGAAATAATAGTGAAATCATGAAATACAAACAAATGGATATTATACTTAAATTAATTGGTAAAGACATCTTAACTTTGTGAGCAAGGAGTGATGCTTTTATGGAGGACCTCTATACATTGGCATAACTGCGAATACTCTTTCCATAATTGCTCCATGTTGCTTTCTTGATTATTATTTTGTTTTTATTACCTGAATTTACTTTATTCTTCTTAATTGTGTTAATGTTTTATTATGGCAAAGATTTGAACAACTTATTGAATTATTTTATCGTTTTATTTAATCATACTTCTCCAGGGCAAGTATAATGCTTTTTTTTTTTTAAATTATTGGTTTTAAAAAATATTTATATAATTACTAACGTAGTACCAATGTGTAAATATGGCATGTGATATATTGTTGAAAAGGGAGGAAAATACTCTATTTAATGGCGCCATTTCCCGCCCGTTTCAAAATAATTTTTTTAACAGCTTGAAGAGTACATCTCAAAATACAGTGGTTTTTTAAAAAATTAGCTAAAACCTCGTGAAACGCTCTATTTTGCAAAAAATTTTCGCCTTAGAATTTTTCTCGTATCTCTTCAAATAACGGAGATATTTGCTCTAGATGATTTCCGTATTTTTGATATTTTCCGCCATAACTCTTAAAGTAGGCCATGGATTTTAAATATCTTTAAACCATTTTGTAGGTTATATAAATCGGCACAATTTTCGTAAAAATATTTTTTTCTGTACGACCGATATTAAGTGAGATATTCTCGAGTGCCCTGATAAGATGTACAGCCTGTATACTGCTCTGTGTAGTCGGTGGTGAAAATATATACACGAAGAAGATAATCAAAAGGCTGTGAATAGATTGTGGTTAAAAACAAGTAAAAGTATGTACAGGGTGACTTGCGGGAAAGGGACATTTTCAAATGGTTAGTGCAGAGTCGTTAGTGGTGGTAGAAAGGTCCTTCACTTTGGAGTGGCCCACCGTTTCAGCTTCAACACTTCCATGGAAATTGTGAGGAATATGTTCCCTGGAAGCCTCATTCCGCGTTTCGGTGATGTGCCGTGGCCCTCAAGATCACTGGACTTGTACTCCTGTGACTTTTTCTTGTGGGGTTACTTGAAAGAACGTACCATACTTTAATGTAGTTGAATGATACCATTACAGAAGAAGTGATTTTAGTTGACCGAGAGCAGTTGGCCCGAGTTACGGATGAAATCTGCATTCAAAAGGATGGCCGCCACCTCTGTGATATAATTTTTCTAATCTACGTTAAATCAAATTGAGATCTTTCGTTCTGTAAGAATAAAATATTTTTTTCTGCAAAACAAACTGTGTTCTGTTCATCTGAAAATCGTCCGTTTCCCACAAGTTATCCTGCATGTAAAACAGATGATTCCAGATTTTCACAAGGAAAATTTTTTCAATTACTACTCAAAAATATGTAAGCCAATAAATAAACAACTATCTACTCGCCAACCCGACGTACCTAATTATTTTTTTAGTTGTATACTGTCCAGTTAAATGCTGAAAATTTTAAATTTATTGTTTTGACTTTTATAAGTAAAATATATTTATTGCATAGAGCATACGAATATATTTCCATTCTATTGTTTGGGACTGGTTTCAACTAAATCAAAGGTAAAAAAATACTCAGCTATAAATAGATTGCATTTTGCCCTGACTTCTGCGGTCACCACCAATATAATATAAATATTATGAATTTTTCTGGCTGAAAATGACATGAAAAAAATGTCTGGCTATGATACTCTTATTTCAATTTTGTTTAAACCACAATGATTGTAACGTATTACATTTCATAGATTTTACCCTGTATCAATTTTCAATGAAAAATCGTTTGGTTTTATATAATTTGCGTTTAAAAAATCGTTCAACATTCTGTTGCAATTTTGAAAATAGTGGATGCCTTTAAGATACTTGGAATATTTTCGATGTTTGGAGGGATCTATATACAAATTTTCGTGTACTTGTTGGTGGATAAAACAAGGACGCGGCATTACACACACACTTATCTTTTTAAAACATGAGAATCCTGTAATAATGGCCCATAGAAAATAACTACTTAGAATATTTCGTCTGTTTATATTTCGCAAATGGTTGCGAAAATGTGCGTGAATCTGTAAACTCCAGATTTTAAAAATAGATTCCTGAGTGCTGGCAAGTAGTTTAAAAATAAACTTTCGATACATTACCGCATCGAATTAATTATGCGAAGAGGTGACATACAGGGTGATATTTCAATAATATAATTTGGGAAATTCTATCAGAAACAACATATTTGAGTACCAGTAATTTTTTTTAACCGTTTGGCCATAAAATTGAAAAAGAAATATGTATTGTAAAAAGTACATATGCTACATTTATGAGTCGTCTCAAAATAAATAAAGAAATAAATGAAACTGTAAAATATTTTGGATACAGGATATGGGATCTCAGCTTCGTAGTGTGCCCCTTGCCCAAGTACGTACACTTGAAAATAAATCAAACACTTAAAATGTCTAAGAATGGTTGTTAGTTGAAAATATGTAATAAAAAACTGAAAACTCATTAAAACATAATATTTTTAGTCGCAAACTCCTCTATAAAATCCTTATTTTTACTATAAGGAACGTAACCAGACTGCAACTAAGAGCTACTCTCCGGGCTATGTGCCCCGCCGAGCGCTGAATTACAAGTTACAAGCCTGGCGCGTTAAGTGTAATAATTGCATATTACCATCAAAACGCTAATGCTTCGATTGCAACAAACACCAGCCGAAAGACTGATCCTATTTAAAGGAGCTCTCGTGACAGTCGTCCCATACCACTCGCAGACTGCAGTTTCGAGCTGTTGGCTCTCGGCAGTGTAAGGTGGGCATGTGACGAACGACACGAGGACCCTTTGACTATTTGGTACATCTCGGTATCTTTACGATAGCGACATGTAAAATAGTAAGCAGGCGCCATTTTCTTATCCAACCACAATACAATACAATTAGCATAGTCCTTTATAACTATATAAACCATGTCAGTATTCGTTCAAATGTGTTTTTAGAGAGCGGAATATTAAAACATAATATTTTTAGTCGCAAACTCCTCTATAAAATCCTTATTTTACTATAATTAACGTAATCAGACTGCAACCAACAGCTGCTCTCCGGGCTATGTGCCCCGCTGAGCGCTGAATTACAAGTCACAAGCCTGGCGCGTTAAGTGTAATAATTGCATATTACCATCAAAACGCTAATGCTTCGATTGCAACAAACACCAGCCGCAAGACTGATCCTACTTAAAGGAGCTCTCGTGCCAGTCGTCACACACCACTTGCAGACTGCAGTTTCGAGCAACAGCTCTCGTCAGTGTAAGGTGCAGTGCAAGAAAATTCATTGTAAACTATATTTGCTTCAAGTTTGTAAACACTGACATTATGCAATGCAAAATTGTTCTGTCACCTCAACTCCGTGAACAGTTCAAGATAAAAGGAATCCCTTTCAACAATAATCTAATGCCTGACAATTATGTGGATCAAATGTCAATTTATTTGTTGCGCGGGAAACGGATTTGTATCAAGTGGGTGATCATTCAGTGACTTACTGTTAAAAATGTAAGAATATTACTAATAAGTCTCATTTCCGTATGCGTATTAATTTCTTGTTCTGGTCTTCTTCCTTTAGTTAAATTAAATAATTTCTCAAACTACAAAATCTCTAATATCAACATTTGAATATTAATGATCCTGTATATAATAAAGGTCATTATCTGATGTTATCCACCAAGGGTAAATTTAATCAGGGATCAGGGATGCACAAAATTACTTCTCCCCCGAAATTTTTTAATGTGAATATTCTGTGATTATCTCTCGGAATATGATTTCTTGTTCTTCTGTATAATTTATACAAGAATAAAAACCGTCGGCAGTCAGTTTTCTAAAATAACAAATCTGTATTACGTGACACAGAGAAGTACCAATAGGGTTGACTGTCAACGTATCAATAAGAAAGAATAAATTAGTGAAATTACATTTATTATTCTCTTGAGTAAAGTAAGGAAAAGCAGCAAATTATTACTAAATTAAAGGATTCAACAGGTGTTAAAGGTTAACAAATTAAATTAAATGTTCAAAATGGGCGCCATTCGTTTCCACATAAGCTGCTAGACGACAATTCATTGAAGCAAAGACCCGCTGAAAAATTCCTGGCATGTTCCTGATAATTTCGCACCCCATTGCTCCACGTAACTCTTGAAGATTTGTTGCAGATTTTCGCACAAGCCATCGGCAGAAGGCTTCCCTTCTTGGTAGATCATCTGATTTGAGCACTTGCACCCTTTGTATGTGGTAGGGGTACAGTAATTATTCACGTGACACCCTCCAAACAGAATATGCTGACACATCTTCCTGTAACGCTAGCCTTCTCTTACTGATTTGGGATTTGCATTTACTGCATTTAATATTGCTTCTTCTGTTTCTGGGGTCTTAACATAACAATCTGGCCCAGATTTTTCCTTGTCTGAATAGAAGTTAGCCCTTTCTCGTAACGAACGATCTACACTTACAAAAAATCTTTCACAAGGTACTCTTCTATTTGAGATGGCTTCTTCGTACAATCTTCTAGCTTCAGCAGGCTCGACCGTAGTATAAATGAATATCGGCCTGATCTTCGAAAGTGTAATTCATATTAAATAAAAATTGAAATTCTCTTAATAAAGACTGAGTAATGAGAACCTTAACTTTTATGTAATTAATGACAATTCAATATGGAAAACCAATAACGACCAATTAAATATTAAAAAGCCACCAGTAGTAACGAGTTTTTATAAATAAAAAAATAGGATGTGAATTTTTGCAGATCGAAAGATAACCTTCTGTCCATGGTACTTGCGAAAATGTGAAGAAAATGATTAAAACATTCTGTTTGTGCAAGAAGACTAGAAAAATTTGCTATAGTTTCATATTTCTCGAAACAGGTTTCCTACGGCGTTACAGCAAGCCAACCTTGTGCATTTACAGCCAGGGAATCATATTCCGATGAGTCAATCACAGAACATTCACATTAAAAAAATTTCCAGTTTTGTGCACCCCTAATTGTACTTACCCTTGGTGGATAACATCAGATTATGACCTTTATTGATAACGTGCAAAAACTAGTCACTGTAGGTCAAAGGGTTAATGAGATATTAATTAAAATGTCAATATTGGGTGCCCCTTCAGAGGGATTTCCAGACCCATGTTTATATGAACTTTTTTCGTATTTTTTTTTAATGTAGAACGACCCCTAGAAATTAATGATCGCATACCCGAAACACTCTGTATATGTATGTTCATTTTTAATTAACATTTATAATGGAAACAAAAGAAAATTGCTACCATATGACACTTCTCAAAAACCTTTAATTTTTCTCCATACACTGATAAAATCATCTATGCTTTGAACTATGTGTACAAAGTTGCAAATACATTCTCGATATATGTCTTAAAATTCACCAGGGGTCACAAAGTTCAAAGTACCAATTAGTTATATCCTGTTTCCCCTGGTTTTAACTATTATTAATATTATTAGTATTCGCTTTCTGGAAGTTCATGTAACTTAAAACTTATATGACAACAACCAGTCCCGTTCTACAGGTTAAGTAATTTTTACATTGCACAGGATATTATAAAAAGTCGACTTCCTCCAGACGACACAGTTGAATCAGTTTACAACTGGTTTGTAAGAGACCATTCATAAACATTGAAAGGGGCAATAAATAACACCTTATAATAGAGAATAGTTCTTATATTTATCTAAGCACTTTAAAAGTCGACAAGAAAATACACTTTGTTCCCTAGAACAAACACCACGGGGTGCAGAAAGACCTCTCACACTCTGATGGACTGAACAAATATTACCTAATGTATAAAAGTGTTTCATTTTAGTGATCTGCTCGGTTGTTGACAAATTCATGGGTGTGTAAACCGGGTTGAACAGGAATGAGGTTGGCGTATACGAAAAAATGTTTACCGAGATATGAAAACTGATTTTTGGGCGAAATTTCTCTGTTTAAATAAGTATTTAATTTCGTATTTATGAGGTATCTGACAGTAGCAAAAAAAAATAAATGTTTTGTATTCTGTTGATATTTTGTGCCATCAAAATTATTTATGTACCTACATAGAATTCTCTCAGAGAAACATAAACGCTGCTAATTTAAAGTTAGCAGAAACTGGTTTAATAGCACCCAGTTTAAGAGATTGTATTTCGGTTAAGACGCATCCTAGGAAAGATAACTATTCTTCTTTAGAAACACCCTGCCTGTATTAGAAAAAACAAATGTACGATAGTAGGGTAATACTTACCCTTCAAATTACCCATAAAAATATAACTTGAATGTAAAAAAAACAATAAAGAAAACAAATATGTTACAGCACTACTATATTATTGGCAAAATATAGCAATTAATGAAATACAGGGTGGGCCATACACTTAGACTAGTTTCTTGAAACAACGCTCGGACAGGTCGGCTTTTAATTTTTGGAGGACAACTTTTGATGTTAAACTTGACATTGACACATGAACCCCCTAGCCCCAGCAACCCCTAACTCAAGAATTTAAATAGGGAAAGGAAGTCGAGCGACCCCTCATTTGAAGCGTCTTTCAATTTTGTATGCGACAGCATGGTCGAAATTAACAAAAACAAAAATTATGGTAAGGTGGACGAGCGGCCCCTCATTTTAAAGATCTTTCGATGCTCTATGCGAGTGCATGATTATTTTTTGATTATAAAAATGGGAAAAGTGTAGAAAAAAATTAAAACATTAAAATTCAACGTCAGAAGAAATTTTTAGTAGTTCAACAAATGCTCAAATTGTGCGCCACCAACTGCTATACGATAATACAAATTCTGCTTGCGACGTTTCCTTACATTTTGGAGGATCTGCGGCGGCATTCAATGCGTCGACGCAACTCTTCCAGAGACCCTGGTTCAGTTGCGTAAATTTTACTTTTCAGATGACCCCACAAGAAAAAGTCTAGAGGACTTAAATCTGGTGAGCGGGCTGGCCATTCCAGAGCACCTCTTCGTCCAATCCAATGTCCGGGAACACTGTCCAGATACTCCCGAATAGCAAGCGCATAATGAGGTGGAGCCCCAGCTTGTTGGAAAGTCAAATGGTCTTTTAGATAACGATCATCATTTTCAACGATATCTAAAAGCAATGGTTGGACAAGATCTTCCAACACTTCAAGTTAACGTTCGCCCATCAGATTTCCATCAAGAAAAATGGGGCCAATCATGCGGTCTCCAAAAATACCGGCCCAAACATTTAGTTTTAGTGGATGTTGAGTATACACTTCGTGGAAAATTCTTGGATTTACGTTCGACCAAAACCGGCAGTTATGGCGATTTACAGTAGAGTTTAACAAAAATGTACACTCGTCAGAAAAACAAATGTTGAAAAGAAAATTCTCATCCGCAATTTTCTCTGTCATAACTTCGCAAAACTGCTGTCGTCTATCGAAATCATTGTTTATTGTCCAAAAGTTTAAAACCAATTAAACTGGCTAAAACACGCCTCAACTATAGTGATGTCATCAGTAGTACATTTTCAGTAGCAGATTTTTGGTTAATATAGAATGGATACCAAATAAGCGAAGCATATTCTAATTTAGATCATACAAATGAGTAATGAAGAACTTTTAGTGCTTGTATATTATGAAACAGTTTCTAATAATAAAGCCCAACGTGTTTAATGAGGATGACACAGATTGACTAATGTGATCGTTAAATGAGAGTTTGGTGCCACAAATTACGCCGAGGTCTTTTATGACTTCACATCGATTTAAATCTATTGAATTTATTTTATATGTAAATTCGATAGGTTGTTTAATTAGTTCTACATTACTTTAATTCCCCTGCCACCAAATTTCAAGATTTTCTATTTGACACTGAATAAACACACAGTAAGTCAATATCGTTCACGCTATAATACATTTTTAAACCATCAGCAAATAAAATCAAGTTGCAGTGGATGACATTTGTAATGTCGTTGATAAATAATAGAAATAACAAGGGTCCAAGATTGGATCCCTGAGGGACTCCAGATGTAGAATAAAAATATTTTGAATTAAAACCTTTATATGACATAAACTGAGATCTTTCGTTAAGATAAGATGTAAATAATGTTAAGAGACTATCACTAAATCAGCTGGCTCTTAATTTTCTAATGATTCCTTTTTCTATTCGGTCAAAAGCCTTAGAGAAATTTGTGTATATTACGTCTACTTGACCTTGATCGTTAATTGCCTCTGATACGTATTGAGAAAATGTTGCCAGGTTTGTAACTGTGGACCGGCTTTCCATAAAACCGTGCTAAATGGGTGAAATTACATTTTTGAACACATGGATAAATTTTATCATGCAGAGAGATCTTTAAAACCTTTGCAAAATTACATAAAACGAAGATTGGTCTGTAATTAACTAATAAAGAAGAATCGCCAGATTTGAGCGGAGGACAGATTCGGACTAGTTTCTAAACTTGGGGAAAAGTATCGGTTTAAAGAGCCATGTTAAATAATATGAGTAAAGGTTGAAGGAATTTAAGGTCGCAGGAATATTTTGTGTCAAAATGCAGATCATATTGTTAACGAAGCTGTTGTTGATGAAGAACCTGAGCAATTAGAAATTAGTCCTGATATTTATGACATTGAAGAATTCGAAGAACATGAAAATTATGAAGAAGATGTTTGTACTTCAGAATATCTCAGATGTATACAATTTTAGCGATGGCGGGGGTGAAGAAATATTCCAAACTCCAGTTACCGATTCGGAAGTAGACACTTCTTGTAGTAACAAATCTAGTACAATTACTAGAAAAAGAAAACATAAATGAAATAAAATAATAATCAGTATATGTAAAAAGTTTAATAAAAATCAAGTGAATTTTCGAAAAAAAAAATTATATCTTACATTCAAGAGTTCTTTTATCTAATTTAAAACCTGCTCACGATCACTTTTTATTATTAATATTGTAATTTTTATAATGAATAATTACACGTATACTTGTGCGCGCATACGTATAATACTGAAAATGACGGGAAATCGCCGCGCGCATATATATAAAAAAATTAACAAAAAATCGGCTAAATCAAAAAAAGCTATTTTTTAATTACACCATGTGAAAATAAATAAGAATACCTTTATTTTGGTTAAAAAAAAAATCGTTCGACTATTTGGACAAATAGTTTGGGGAATGTGTTAATTATGTGGAATTTCACTTAAAAATGGAATTGCGGCCCAACTATTGGATATTTTTTGCTAAAATTTGGCAAGCTATTTCTTGGATATATAAGTTACTTTCGTCTAAAATTTTATCAAATTCGGTTTAATTTTGGCCAAGTTAGCCGTACTTAAATTTTTTACGTTTTTTCAGTATATTTATATACGTATCGTGGGAGGCGGTGAACCGATTTGCACGAAATTTGAACTGTAGGTTCCTTGAACATCTACAATAAAAGGGTACCGTTTTCGCTTCGTAACTAGCATTTTAAAATAAATTAAAACTAAAAAACCACCCTTAAAAATGACCAATTTACTCCTTTTCTGCGAAAAAAAAAGGGTTCCCCTACCTACTCGAAGTAAGAAACTCAGGGTATTCATAGTTTCACCAAAACAAACTTATTTTTCTATGTCGCATTGCTCCATGTAAAATTTTCTATACAAATCTACATATTTTAAAGTTGATAAATTGGAAGGAAACTGTTGTTTATTAAATTAGTTAAAAAGTTCCCTTAAGTTCATTTAATACAGAAGGTGCAAGGTATATGCTGCATAAATAGATAAAATGATGCTCAGTATACGTCAAAAAGTTACGGTGGTGATGATGAGAAAACTATGTAAAGAAATTCAAAAATAAGAAATGGCTGCAGAGTGTACATATTTTGCATAGAGGATGTCATCAAAGAGATAGTGGATCCAAACAGAAATTCCTATTTAGAAAAATGTGTTGCAGAAACGAAAGTCGAAAGTATTTGCATCCTACTCAACAAGGATGATCGCACTCTGATCTGTTGGTACCGGAACAGTTACTTAAAAGTGGGTAGCAGATTAAAAATTTCTATGTATTTGTTTTGTATGCAATTTGGGTGATGACTGATATCTACTATAAATATTATATAAGACTGTTCATTAATTTTAATTAACTGAGATTTGCAAATTAGATGATACGAGTTCCGAGGAAACAAAAAATTATAGACAGTTGACAATTTATCAATGAAAAGTGAAAAACTGTGTTGAAATTACGATGCCAAGCTTTAATCTGTTACTGGTCTATTTTTTAAACGATAAAGAGAAATACAAAAGATATTCTGAGCTTGACGTGCATGTAATGCTTGCCACCTTAGATCTTTAGAACCATTAGATATATTGTAAAAAAATTCTTTGTGGGTTCCCCACAGAGCCATCAATAACAAATATAGAGCCTATAAAATGTAAAGGCAGCAATAGACTGTATAGCTGGCATTAGCGCCTTCGGCAGATTTTGAATGCCTTTTTTAATATGTACCATCAGTACTTTAAAATGCTATGATCTCTGGTGATCCGAAAAATTGATGGATTTCTTATACTTGTTCAAAACTCGAATGGACGAGAAGGCGTGCAATCCCATAGGCGAGGCCATAGGGTTAAAATTACGATTGTTATTAAAAAATTGTAACATAATATTTTAGAAGCTACAGTTGTCGTGCAGAAATATGTTTCCAGAAAATATTAGTAAATTATTTTAACTATGGTAGTATTACAATGTGGTATTCAATGTTGTCTAACCAAGTGTCTCTATAAAACGTATTACTTTTATCTGCTTTCCATCACGTAACATAATGTATTTGAATTTTTTACTTGTTTTTAGTATCTTCTGTCCTTTGACAAAGTTCCAACCTTATTTGTATACAGTTCCTGTACTCTGGGTCTCTTATTTTAGTGAACTTTCTATTTAATTGATTACCAAACTCGTCTTTTTGAACGTCGGTATACTTGAAATAGTTGATGTCATTACAAGGTTAAAACACTTTGTTTTAACTAGCTAGCTTGTCACAATAATCGATTACAGTCATCTTTTAAAAACGTTCATAATATACTGTTTGATCGAGACTATTTGTAACAGTTATTTGAAAACTTAAATTGTATTCAAGATCTTTAGTACGGTAGATTTGATATCAGAGGGCTTTTAACTTTCACCTTATCAGAGGAAAATCTATCATTGTGTTAGTAAAATGTCAAATTGTCTCAAGGAATCTTTTATCTATCATTACATTCCTTGCAGAATATTCGTAGAGTTTTATGCTAGCGAAATATTTAATTACTTAATAAACCGTTCAATTGGTTACTTAACATGAGAAAACCACGGAGTGCTACTAAATTAGAGGGTGCAGATTGGAGATAGGGGTGAAATGCAACCTTTTCGTTTCTTAAATGTAACTCGAAAACGAAGCAAAATTCAGGTATAGTTAATAGGAAACTTTTTGTAAACAAAACAATGTTTTGTCTTAAAAGTATCCAAAAAGAAAACAATTAAAAAAAGCAAACATTTTTGTATTTTTTTTTACTTTTTTGCCTATATTTTTTTTTTGAGCAGAGGTAGGATATAGGCATTGCTTTGTAGAAAAACAGTTAATGAAATTTCCTTTAAAATGGTGGTCTCAATAAGTTTTTTCGATGAACATTGACTGAGATATAGTCGCTCCAACTTAGCAATTCTTTTCGATTTTTATCGCGTTTACCTTGATATTGTTTTAAATCTTATTTTTTATAACAACATTTATTTTTAATCGAGAAAACAATGTATTTTCGGTAAATTGGTTAATGATTAATTATTTTCAAAAATGTATAAAACTGCGATGGTTTTTTAAACAAAGTAACAATACTATTATTGCACAGAATCGTGTGGAAACTAATTAGACATTTGCAGAAATAAGTGCCAAATTCATAAATCATTTGCCAACCTATAGTTTTTGACGGTTATTCCAGTAGTTTAAATATTGGTACGGAAAGTGCAGAATGGCTGCACAGAACCAAACAAGTTGATCCAGGAGTTCAAATTAAAGATGATGTGAAACCACTTTCAAAACCCCAGAAATGTTTATCTAATAAAAGCAATAAACAAATTTATTACATACTTGATACAAAAATTCTTGTTCGCTAATATAGACACAAAGTAAGCTGATGAAGATGCATAAATACTTATTTTACAATGTGCAAAAGAAAAGGCATCCCAGACAATTGTAGTTGGCCAAGATATAGATCTTCTTGTCATTTTGTCAAAATGTGTATATTTTGAAACCGAGTGTAGGAAAAGTAACAGCAAAATTGTATGATCGGAACAGTTTTAATTTTCCGCAACAACAATATCTTGGGTTTATACATGCGTTTAGCGGCTGCGATACTACGTCTGCATTTTTCAACATTGGTAAAAAAAATTATAATTACATTATTGTACAATTAAAATCATATATAGAAACGTTTTGACGCGACAATGCAACTGAAGAAGACATAGGTTCTGCATTAGAATTTATTGCAGCTTCTTTGTATGGGGCAAAGTTAGGCAAAGACCCTTAGTAGCTGTCACTTCCATTTTTTTTGTAAATTATCAAAAAGTGGAAAATTTTCTTTGGCTCAATTACCGCCAACGCATTCAATTCAATTCAAAACTTCTAAATTGCCTTTACAAATGTACCACCTCGGAACCTATCCCGGGACCGATCGTGCAACCACCACGTTGGTCGCGGTGGGCAGGATAGGCCTGGTTCGGTTAAAACGACAATTCAACTAAACTAAACCTAAACTCCTTCTACGAAAAATAAATAAAAAAAGGTAATAAAATTTGACTATATCTAAGAACAGATTAAACTAAACTTAAAAATACATATTAACTAATAACTACCACACAAAACACTTTTAAATTTCGTAGATGACGCTGGTACTTCAATTCGAACGAGGTGCCCTCCGCGAGATACGTCAATGCTGGGCTGCGCATGGCTGGCCTAAACTTTGATTTTAAACATTTCTATTCCTAGGTTTTCATTTTATTAGGTTTGTGGTGAGAAATGAATTTAGAAAACAAAAAAGTACAAAAGGGAAACAAGAAAATAACAAAAAGGACTCAAACAGAAAAGAAAAGGGAGACAGGAAAGATTTAAAGATAAACAAAGGTATGTCACATTAGTAAAGGCGGATAGGGTAAGCAAAAGTTATAGGTGGTGAAGCTTGGCTACAGAGGTTGCCGGAAAATTGGTAACGTCTGGTACGGTAAGGGGTGTTTAATCCGAAATGGGACATTATGCTGTCTAATTTGCGTTATGTGTCTTGTTAGCGGACTATCACCCAGTTTGAACGAGTAGAAGTTTTGAGAGATATGCTAGACATGGTCCGCTATCGGGGTTATATCGTTGCAGCGTGCGTATATCGCCAACGCGTGATGCCGCTAAACAGCACGGCTTAAGGACATATTTTCAAAAATAGCAGTGGAATGGTAAGCATTTAAACCCTCTTCACTGGGGTTGTAAAATATCAAAATATGGATGATAGCTAATTCTACAAATGAACCTCTTAGACCAGAGATTTTGTTCAAAAAAATAGCTTGCGGATGTACCACAGGTTGTCATGGAAGTTGTGGTTGCAGGAAACTAGGACTAACTTCTTCTATGTTTTGCAAAGAATGTATGGGTATCAATTGCGACAATATACAAGAAGCAGAGATTGCTGAATAGGATGTCCTTGAAGACGTGGATGAAGATATTGATATTCAATTTGAAAATGTTACTGAAGAGATGGAATGAAATGTTTATAAATTGGCAAATAGATTAATAAAATATTTTTACCTGAATAAGCTTTATTAAATAAAATCCTCAAATTTACTAAAACTATAATATTTTTGTTGGAAAAATAACAAATTTCTATATATCAGATAGATAAAAAAATCAATATTTTACTATAATTAATTGTTACATTGTTGTAAGAACCATTACAGTTTTATACATTTGAGAAAATAATTATTCATCATTAACAAATTAACTTGAAACACATTGTTTTATTGACTAAAAATCAATTTTGTTATAAAAATAAGATTTAAAACATTATCAAAGTAAATAAAAATGGAAAAAATGGCTATATTTGACCGACTATATTTCAGTTAGACCTTCATTTTAAAGGAAATTTCATCAACTTTTTTTTCTACATACCGATCTCTGCTCAAAAAAAGTTATAGGTAAAAAAGTAAAAAAAAACAAAACATTGGATTTTTTCTTTTTTTAATTGCTTTTTTGGATACTTTCGCACAATTTTTTTTTAAATTTTTTTAAATAGTCCATAGGAAATTTGATTCTCTACAAAATATTTTGTATTAACTATACCTGAATCTTGCTTCGTTTTCAAGTTATCTTAAAAAAACTGAAAGGGTTGCATTTTCACCCCTATCTTCAATTTGTACCCTCAAATTTAATAGCACTCCGCGGTTTTCTCATCTTAAATGACCGCGATTGAACGATTTATGCAGAAAACCCTTGAACGTCTTAATTCCTTTCTATATGATATAATCAATAGCCTAACGTTTTAATAATAATATTCAAAATAATGTAATACGTTTCTCAGACGTACTTTGAAAGGTTTGAATAGTATTGACCCTTTCCTTATTTAAGAAGAATTGATAATTGAAAATTGTTAATTAAAAACTTTGATTAGCTGAAATTAATTTTGGGAACGGCGCGGCTACTAATTAATAAAATCTGTTAATTATTAATGCATCACTAGAACTGCAGGTTAAGTTGAATATTGTATTTTGCGCAACATTTATAAATCCACTATCTAGTTTATGCGGTAACAGGTACAAGGAATAGCGCTTACATTTTGAGAGTAATTTAATGTTACGGTAGTTGCGTTTCTTGCTACATTTTTTTAATCCTACCGATGCATTCATCAACAATATCTACTTTCATTGACGAATCAGTAAAGTTTCAAAAGATATATAACATTTAACAAAAGTACCTTGATTAATCTTAATTCCTGTTATATATTTCTAAGCTAATGGAAGTTATACCGGGTGTTAGGAAAGTATCGGAACGGTAGAAAATCTCGAACAGTTTGCATCAAATCGAAAAATAAAAAAATACTTGTCAAAAATTTTTGAAAAAAATATCCACTGATACCAAAATGACTTCCCCACCCACCACCCTGTGGGTGGGACGAGGGGCAACTTTAAAATTTCAAATGGAATTTTTTTTATTGCGGAATCGGATTCTACGGCAAAAAACACGTAAATTTTATTTCGGGCATTTTTTTCGATTCTTGCATGGTGTCGTTGTAATCGCAAAAATGAAAAGAAAACATTATTGTTTCAAGAGTAGCGTCTTGTGACCATAAAAAAACGTCCAATTCAAAAACTAAAAAACACGTATTTGTTATTTTTACGAAATCTATCCAATGATATTAGATTCGACTCTCCCACCCCTAACCCAGTGGGTGGGGCTGGGGGCAACTTTGAAATTTGTAATGAAAATCCCTATTTTTTATAGCGGATTCGGATTTCGAATAGGTGAATTTTATATCGGGCATTTTTTTAGATTCTCGCAAGGTGTCGCTGCAATCGCACAAAATTAAAATAAACCTTAAGCGTCCATAAGTTTGTAAATATTTACAAACTCTAGTTACTCGTGTTGACAAAAAAACATTCAGTTTAAAAAACAATATCTGTGATATCTTGGTTTTTATGAATGTTTTTTTAAAGTGTTCTTAATAACAGTATTTATTTTGTGAAATTTCTACGAGAACGTTCAGTTCCTTCCAACTTTTGTACGGAAAAAGTTATTTAATTTTTCATTAGTTCTCGCGTTTTTTTCTGCATAATGGCTACTTTAACAGAGGAAGAGAGAGTGTCTCTTTTAATGATGCGAGGGTGGAGCGATAAAGAAAGGTCTTAGATGAAGTTGTGATTTTATTCAACGAAACTTTCCGTGTAGATCAAGTGGGGATTTCGAAATTTACTGTGTCCCGTACCATCAAACGATTCCTAGACACAAGGACAAATAAAAATCGCCCAAAATCTGGAAGACCAAAATCTGAAACATCGGAAGCTCGACAAATGGAAGTGGCCCAGGCATTTGTTGAAAATCGAAGGTTATCAATCAGCAAAGCCAGTCAACAGCTTGATATGAGTGCATTCTCAGTTCACAAGAATTTGAAACTTTTGAAATTTCATCCTTACAAAATTCACCTTTACCAAGAGTTAAATGAAGATGATTTTGATCGGCGACTTGAATTTAGTGAATTAATGATGGAAAGGAGTAACCAAAACCCAAATTTTTTGTCATCTCTACTTGTCTTCTCAGATGAAGCAACTTTCGAACTCAGTGGAATAGTTAATCGCCATAATTTCAGATATTGGAGTGACGAAAACACTCACTGGATGCTTGAAACACACACGCAGTATCCACAAAAATTAAATGCTTGAGGAGTTTTCAGGGATTGAATCATAGGACCGTTTTTCATAGATGAAAATTTGAATGGAGAAAAATACCTGGAAATGTTGACAAATCAAATAGTTCCCGCAATACAAGAGATTGCTGGTGATGAGTTCGATAATGTTTGGTTCCAGCAAGATGGGGCTTCTCCACACTATCGGGATATTGTTTGGGACTATTTGAATGGTACTTTCGAAAATCGATGGATAGGTCGAAGAGGAACTATTGAATGGCCAGCAAGATCTCCCGAACTCGCGCCACTTGATTATTTTGTTTGGGGCCACGTAAAGGGTAAGGTTTATTTCACTAAACCTCGTGATTTGGAAGAGCTGAGGCAATGCATAATAAACATTTTTGCAGAAATATCACCTCAAATGATAAGAAGTGCCATTGAAAATTTTTACGTTCGTCTCGGACAATGCCAAGAAGTCAATGGGCACCATTTTGAACACCTGCTATAATCTTGAAATTAAAACCTGCTAATGTAGCAGTTAAGCAGTAAACTAATTGCTTCAACTGGCCGAAATCCTCACCTTGCCTTAAATGGCTGAATTACCTCGTTGCCTTCACTGGCTGGGATCAAGAACTTGTCTGAAGTGGCTGAATTAAGAGGTAAAACCACTGTTAGTTTTTTTAAAAAATCGAGTTTTTTATTGCCCTGTAAAAAATATAAATTGAAAATTACTAGCTGCTAATAAATTTACAGAACATTAATAGTTGTTGTAATTTCCGCACGACCGTGTAAAATCACTGTTCTCAAAACAGCTCGGGAAATCATTCACTCTGAGATCAGTAGTTTCACTTTTCGTATTTTTTTAAGTATGCGTTCAAAACTTTCATGTTTCCACTCAATTATTTGCGATTGCAGCGACACCATGCAAGAATCGAAAAAAATGTCCGGAATAAAATTTACGTATTTTTTGCCGTAGAATCCGATTCCGCAATAAAAAAGGGGGGTTTTCATTTGAAATTTTAAAGTTTCCCCTCGCCCCACCTACACTGGTGGGTGGGGAGGTCATTTTGGTATCAGTAGATAGTTTTTTGAAAAATTTTTGACACGTATTTTTATTTTTCGATTTGATGCAAACTCTTCGAGATTTTCCACCGTTCCCATACTTTTCTAACACCCGGCATGCCAGCTCAGTGGGTCAACGCTTATGTGTTAGGCCTACAACCTGGAGTCCTGGGTTCGAACCCTGGCTAAGGTATGGAAGTTTAGTGGTGTTTTTCACGTGTTACGGAGTTAGTGGCAGTGAATAGACGTGGTTGTGTGAGAGACAACACGGCTAATTGCTGTTCCACTCCTAAGTTCGAGTCTCAGCTGGTCATTGTATAATTGTTTATGTGTATGTGTCCTGGTTGAGTGGTGGAATAGCTAATGCTAAACTCCGCTAGGACGTTAATCTAAGTAAGACAACAAAATAATGGTGATAATGAAAAAATACTGCAATAAAATTAGCACTGAGATTTTTTTCATGTATTTTTATTTAATTTTTAATTAACATATATCTTCTTTAGATTTGTAAAAGTGTATCAATTGTTTTTATACTATTTTCATTTTCATTAAAAAACGTCCAATCTACTGTTGAATTTAGAACTTTGTAGTAACAAACAAAATATGACATTATAGACTAGCCTCTTCCCATATCCTTTGTAGTATGAGACAAAATTATGATTTTTAAACAATTAAAAGATGGGATGGGATGTATTTGCTTTATATTGGAGTAAACCGAAAATCTCTACATATTAACATTTTCGTAAAAGAAGGCAACCATATATACAATTCTGTTGCCACCCCTTTGAGCAAGGGGTGCCAGCGCAGGTTTTCGAGGTGGATGTGGCCCTAATTTTTTTATTTTGACTTATTTCATGGGTATTTAAAAAAATTTGCTCTACGTATTGTCGAAACAAATATTTTAAACATTTATTATATCACGTGACATGAAAAACTTTTGATTTTGACCATTTAAAACCATTAGGTATCAAGTGACATTGGAATGGTAACCAAGTGTTTATTATGTAAAGTTATTAACGAATCGCTTGATATTAATTAGACATGCATTGGCTTCTATTTAGTCATGTTTGATTTTTTATTTTGTTTATAAATTCCTGATATACATCGCTATGCAATAAACACATCTGCATGGTGGTTTAGGTTACAGACACTATTTTCTTCGACACGTGACCTAATGAGCTATTAAATAGGTCATGCTACTCCCTTTCAAAACAACGTTGGCCCCCTTTCTGCAACAAAGGAAGAACGTGTTTCCATAACCTTTGTTGAAATATTATGGTCTTAATAAGTATCCACATTCCAGATGGCCGTAATATCACGTGATTAAAATACAAAGCAATCGATATAACAATTATGTTAAATTTTTGATATAGTACTAAGTATTATTATTTATTTATTTATATTAACATTGCTATTTAAATACAAAAAAGTAATGTAAGATAAAATTTAAGAAATAGTATGGTAATATCGATATGAACATTAATAGAGAATAGAACAATGAATAATTACACTTATGTTTAATACTGTTACGTGTTTACAATCTCCAGTAAACACTCTGTATGTAAGTCCAATAAATTGCAACAAGAACTTTCAGAAATCACTACTTTATTAATCACATAATTACAATAATTAAGTACTTACACACATTAGGTACACACTAATTACAAGTTTCATCTACTATAGACTCACTATTATAATTCATAACTTATTACTGTTCTTAGTCCATCTTGTCACTTGCTTGTCTAATATGAAACTATCCCGATCCAGTCCCTATATATACCCGCGTCTAATGTACTTGAATTTTTTAGAATGATCCAGCGTTGTGCTGAACGTCTCGGTCAGGCAATTCAGAGTCCCCAGCATACTTCGCCAATCTGTCCAGGTGCACGATTTTCATCTTAGACTTCTTACTTCGTTGAATCCGATAAACAACGTCATTAATCCGGGTACGACCCTTCCCAAGGCGAGTGAAGTTTCGAAAATCCTTCTTCACATCGGCGAGTGTTATACAGCCAAACCAAACCTTGAATCCTGCGGAACTGACATCGCGGTCATATCGAGCCTTTCTTCGGTCACCACTCCTCGTAGGTGACCCCTTGACAGCTACATTCGCATAAACCTTGCAACTGCGATACCAAGCCTTTATCGATCGACACTTTTAATCGACACATCCTTCCATACTGGTCGTGCGCATTTTTCTTTTGCCTCCAGTATAGGTCTAATCCCGCCATCGCTCAGCTTCCTTACAACTGCTTTTGCCTAGTCCTTCGGAACTTCAATCTTAACTGCCTTCACTTCTGCTACATCCTTTGCATTCACTTCCTTAGGGTGCCTCTGACAACAGTACCTCCTGATATGCCTCGATTTGCCACAGTTATAACAGAGGATTCCCTTCGTAAGCCTTTCACTGCTTCCTTGCTGCTTAGGCTCCAGTTTCGGTGGTGCGGTCCCTGTTTCAGCTTCGGTCGCGAACTCATTTCGTTCAATACTTGTGTGACCATTTTCTGTATGTCCTATAGCATAGTCATCACTTTCGCCCTTTCGGGGCTGCTTTCCTCTTTCCTTGCAGTGTTTACTTCCACAACGTTCCATTGTCGACTATCTCGCATCATATGCCCTGGTTTGTTGCAACGGTAACATCGAATGCCTCCGCTGGGCTTTACACCTCCTTGTCGACTTTCCTGTTTTCCTGGGAAACTTCTCTTGATCATTAATTGAGTAAACATCTTGGGAAGATCCTTGAGTTTGCTGTCCAAATTCATTTCTTCTGATTGGGCTTCTTCCACAGAGACTGCTCGTACGCTGTGCGATGAGGAATCCATACAGGCGGTCTCTACCTCAAGTGCATGAATCAATGCTTCGCTACTAGTTTTATGATGAGATAATCTAAGGACCCGCCTGATCCCCTTACGCCATCAATAAACGCGTCAACTGCCAATTGCTCCTGGAACTGTCTTGGTGCATTCGGGTAAGCCAAGTTTGCCAGTCTCTCTACTGCAGCCTCAAATTCTCTTAAGTTCTCCCCAGCTTTTTGTATATGTGATTTCAGCTTAGTCTGGTATAGTTGGGCGAGGTGCTGGTCGCCATATCACAGGTCTAATGTAGCCTCTAAAACTTGAAAATCTTGTTGTTGCGCCATTGAGATTGTCTGAAGCAATTCTGAGGCTTGACCTCTTAACGCTAGCACTAATGCCATAGCCTTATACATTACTCCAGTTGTTTGCGCATGCAGCTGCCTCAAACTATCTTTTATATGTTGACCAAGAAGTTTGTCCATCAAAGGAGGGCGGTTGTAACCGAGGACCCGATGATACTACTAGCTGGCCCTCTTTTTCTGTCAACTGTCGCTTAAGTCGTTCTACTTCTTCTTCGACCATATTTACCTTTCCTTTGGCTTCACTTACTTCTTCCTTAATGTCACTTACTTCAGCCTTCATGTTGTCCATGTTCTCTTTAATTTCACTTTTGAGGTCTTCAGTGGCTGAAAGGATAGCGTCTTGTTGTACCTGTATAACTCTCCTTAATTCTTCCTGGTGCAACATTCCTTCCTGTTTTTCTTCATGAAGTCTTATTTCCACGTTCTTCATAATTTGTCTTCTTTACGTCGTCGTTCTTGTTCTTTCTCTTCTAGACGTTTTCTTTCTTTTTCTTCTTCGCGTCTCTCTTGTTCTTCTTTTTGGTCTAGCATCATTTTTCTAAATTACTCGAACATGTCTTGCATTTGCTTCTCGGCAGCCATGCTTCTTGTTTCCATCCAAAAAGTTCTTAAGACAGCACCAACAAATCTTATTTAAAGTCTATATCAGGTATGCGTCAAATATTTCCACAAAATCCAGAGTAGAATGTTCTAGAAAATTTCTAGATCCTATTCAATGTCTATATCACTTTCTAGCCTACAGAACTCTGCTAACTGCACTAATCTCCAATGGAATGTTCTGGAAATGTTCTCAAAATGTCACAATAGGTGTTATTTAATGTCTATACTACTTTCCAGTTGGCAGAACAGAGCTAACTGCACTAGTTTCCAAATAGAATATTCTGGAAATTTCCTCAAAATGTCTCGGTAGGTCTTATTTGATGTCTATATCACTTTCCAGTTTAAAGCACTTCGATATCTCCAGTGGTTTCCAAATAGAACACTATGGAATTTTATAGAGTGTTCTGGAAATTTCTTCACACTAGCACGAATAAGTCTTGTCTAAAATCTATATCACTTTCCACTTCAAAGCACTTCAATATCCCCAGTGGTTTCCAAATAGAAACACTATGGAACTTTCTAGAATTCTTCAGAAATCCTGTCGCAATCCCGTTTCAGACACCAATTGTTACGTATTCACAATCTCTAGAAAACACTCTGTATGCATGTTCAGTAAATTGCAACAAGAACTTTCATAAATCACTAAATTACAATAATTAAGTCCTTATACACATTAGTACACACTAATTACAAGTTCCATCTACTATAGTCTCACTACTATAATTTACAACTTATTACTGTTCTTATTCCATCTAGTCACTTGCTTGTCTAATATGAAACTGTTCTAGTGCGCCGATCCAGTCCTTATATATACCCGCGTCGAATATATCTGAATTTTCTAGAATGATCCAGCCTCCTCTCTGTCCTTCTGTGCCTGTTTCAATTTTTTTATTTATCCACGGTGTAATGGTCATTAAAATTAGAATATTACAAAGTTAAGGTTCTTATATAACAAGAAAAACTGCAAATATTTGTCCTCATTTGCGTTTAAGTAACAAAGTTTTTTTGTTCAAGTGCAAAGAGGTGTAAAAAAGTCTCATATTTGAGCTGTCAAAGACAATAAAATCATAATTTAAAAATATACAATCTCAAGGGCAATTCAACCATCGAGACCTCCCCTGTTTATATTTGTTTTGAGTCTTGGGAGACACTCAATTAAAAATACTTTGAAAGCACCTCTAAACGTTGGGGCAACACCTTTAAGATTTGAGAAAACATTTATTTAAAATAACCGTAAACAATTAATGAATAATAGATTGTCCTTTCATTTCTTTCAAGTGGTGACAATGTAAGGCGTATGTTAGCTCAATTATGGAATTTCTTCCAAAGTGCTTTTGGATGAGAGAATTTAATCTAATTATTTGTTATCCTTAAAACACTATCTGTTTTATGAGGTTTCTTAGAGCAATTTACGGAGTTTGATGAGACTAATAAAGAATATGTTCTACATTATTGTTCGGAAATGTAATTTATAACTCATTATCAATAGAAATGAATTTCCTTCATCTATCACTTGAAGATTGAATCTTGAGGTACATCAAAGTAGCAATAAAATTTGATTTTCATTAGTTAATAATTTGTATGTAGGGAAGTAATATTTCTTTAGACTACTTTTCTTTTTTGAAGTATTTTAAGCTAAATATTGTATTTTTCAATCGTATGTAGTGAAAGTAAAATAATCAATATAAGCACACAATTATTTTGAAAGAAGTCAAAGCGGCATTTTACTGCCTTAAATCATTCTATAAACAGAAAAATAACAGTCTCGATAAGAATTGACAATATAACTGCAACATTTTGTATTAATAAAAGACGGAGCATTAAATTCCTATAGAACTACACAAAATTACCAAGTGGTTGTGGGACTGGTGCGAATCTAGGAACCTATAGATGTTTGCATCCTATATAAATATTGAAGCTGAATCAGAGTCTAGATACTCATTTGTCAGAACATGAATTAAACCAACTGGAATTTAAAAAATTAGCCCTATATTTGGCGTCGCTGACATTTATTTGTATGCAACAAGGCTTATGTGAGAAGTACGCGTCATGGTTTCTCGACCCATAGTCGAGAAACCATAACCATAGAAAGTATATGTTCCGAAGTTTTTGTTGCAGTATCGCAATGTCTGCATTTGTTGTCTACAGCCTTGCCCATATTCTTGAGATGATATCTCAAGGGGCAGTGGCCAGTTAGAAGGCCTGTGATTAACCTTAATTCGGACTTTTCAAGTTCGAGAAGCCTTGTGGCATTCTTTGTCGGATAAGTTATAAACTTTCTCGCTTGTCTTTGGCCTGGAGTATTCCTCCAGTAGGACTTCTTCTGGTCCTTTTCCCATTCTTGGATCTCCTCCGCTATGTGTCCCTTGGCCAGGCCACAGAACGATTCGGGTCCAATGAATGGTGCTGTCAGCAAGTTCATTTCCTTGTATTCCCTCATGCTCTGGCACCCACATCAAGGTAACCTTGTTGTTGTTGGCCAGTTGCTTCAGGGATTGTCTACATTCCCAGGCAATTTTAGACTTAAGGGTTTAGGACCTTAGAGCTTTTAGTGCTGCCTGGCTATCAGATAATATATAGATCTTTGCCCTTCGGATGCCTTTATTTAGGCATCCTGGGCACACGGATCTATAGCGTAAATTTCTGCCTGGAAGATGGTTGGGGTGTTACCGAGGGCTTTGGATAGCCTACATTTAGGCCCTGCTATGCCCACTCCTACCCCTTCAGCGATCTTAGATCCATCTGTATACCAGATGAGTGACCCTTGTTCCAATCGCAGTGCCTCTATCTTGCTCGTCTGACGGCTTTCAATTAGCACATCAAACGGGCAGTCAAAGTCTTGTTTGATCGGCATTGAGTCAGTGGGCTTGGTCATGGACTTCAAATGGATTAACTCCAGAATCCTTAAGTGACCAACCAGATCGCCTGGTTTAAATTTATGTGCCTGGTGCAGTCGTAAAGCACAGAGTACTGCCTCCTTCCTTACATGCAAGTGCAAGGGAAGTAGGTCAAGCATAGCCTCCATAGCTGCTGTGGGACACGAGTGCATTGCTCCTGTAGTTCCTATACAGGCAAGGCGTTGCAGTTTCTGCAACTTTCCCTGTGCTATTTTTTCTTCTGTTTTTGGCCACCATACGCATGATGCGTAGGTTACCATAGGTCCTACAACCGAAAGATAAGACCAATGTGTCATTTTCGGTCTTAGACCCCAAGTCTTACCAAACAACCTACGGCACGTCCGTATTGCCGCTGTTGCTTTAGTAAGAGTCCTTTCCAGATGTGTGTTCCAGGTAAGTTTTTGATCCAGGATTACTCCTAGATACTTGACTTCACTGGAAAGATTTATTATCGTTCCATTCAGTACAGGAGTTCTAAGATTGAGTCTTCTCCTTTTAGTGAACGGGACAACAGTTGTTTTGCTCGGATTGACATTGAGCCCCTCTGATGAGCATCATTTGGATATTATATTTAAGGCAATTTTCATGAGGTTGGAAATCATGACCTCATTTTTGCCTCTCACAGTGACGACCAGGTCATCTGCATATCCCTGGATGTTGAAGCCTGAATTACTCATTTTATGTAGGAGATCATCGACCACCATTGACCACAGCAAGGACGATAGGACTCCACCTTGTGGACAACATCTGACTGCAGTCACCGTAGCCGACTCATCCCCCACACTTGTGGTAATAATTCTGCTTCTGAGCATGGATTGTACCCACTTAATTGTAGGAGACTGTATTCCCCTTTTTTCCGCGGCTTCTTGTATGGATTCATAGGTGTTGTCAAAAGCACCCTCTATATCTATGAAAGCACACATAGCCACTTCTTTTGCTGTAAATGTCTTTTCAATGCCTTGAACCAGGCAATGTAGAGCATTTATTGTTGATTTGCCAGGTTGATAGGCAAATTGTTTTGCGTGAAGCGGTGTTCCTGTAAGGGTTTCACTTCTAATATATTGACCTAAAAGTTTCTCCATTGTTTTAAGGAGAAATGAGGTTAAGCTAATGGAGCGATACGACTCAGGCTCGTCTGATGGACG
This sequence comes from Leptura quadrifasciata, assembly GCA_963675555.1. Lineage (NCBI taxonomy): Eukaryota > Metazoa > Arthropoda > Insecta > Coleoptera > Cerambycidae > Leptura > Leptura quadrifasciata. The sequence goes on from OY776678.1 coordinate 110,457,928, forward strand.
TTTGCCTATTTTCAGAATAAACGCCACCTTGACTTCCCTCCAAGCTCGGGATTATACCCAAGTATATAGCTTGCTATAAATATACTTCTCAGGCATGGGATAAGATCCTCAATTCCATGTTGAAGTAGGGCTATATGATGAGGCTATAATCAAACAGTGTTTAAAACTGAACCATCACCGCCGAAATGGAACTCGGAATCAATTTTAAAGTATGTTCTTAAATTATTTGCTTTAGAGACATTACCACTTGAGTTTTTAACATTACAATTAGTTGATCTGATTTTACTAACTACAACTAACCGTATACAAACAATTTTAAACACATCTATTGACATATCATTAGAACTTTAGGCAATCAGGCCTTATTATATATTGTGCAGCATATTTTTATGTTGTCGACGTACAGTAAGAAATGGACATCAAGGTCTTTCACAATGTCATTGATGAATATTATGAAGAGCAGCGGACCAAGGATTGACCCTTGAGGCACTCCTGAGAATACAGAAATCTCCTTGGAAATGAATCCGCGCCATTCAACGAACTGCGTTCTACTAGTTAAATAAGACTTAAATAGGTCAAGCAGTGGCATAGACATTCCAACTCTTTCAAGCTTTTGAAGTAAGATGCCATCATCTAGCCGATCAAAGGGATATCTCTATAAATTGTTTCCACCTGGACATTCATATCAAGGTTTTGAGCAATAAATTGAGTGATGCACAATAATTTTTTTACCGTTGATCTATTACGCACGAAGCCATGTTGAGGAATAGAAATCTGTCCCTGAGCGTGCTGGTACGTCATGTAGTGCAATTTTAAAAAATTACATATTGTTATAGGTCTGTAGTTATCAACATTATTCCTATTACCCTTTTTAAACTCGAGCAGTTTTCCAAACATAGTATGCAGCGTTAGGTTAAACATCATAGTGAGAGTTTCGACAAGAACGTAAGCACAGGCTCGAACAATAAATGCTGGAATGTCATCAGGAGCTTTAATAAGCTTAGGTTTCAACTTTAATAATGCGATTAATAGTCGTTGGTATTAAACTGTGAAAAGTGTAGATAATGTCCATTGTAAATGCATCATTTCCATAATCAGTAACGTAGTATTTTATCCTGTTTAGCCTTGGTAGTGTCAAAAAATGCTTCATGCAATAATATCCATTTTTTTAATGTCATATCTTAATGTGTGGTTAGTTATTCAATTTCTGCATGATTGTTGTTATAGTTTTATTGTAATTTTTACTATAATCATACTATATATACTAAGATAATTTATGTAATTGGGTACTTGCCTCTTGGATATTATATGGTGATAAATAATTAAAAAATAAATTAACAACTTACTCTAGTTTATTGTTAAGAGACTTATATAAATAAATTAAATTGTCCACCCTGTACACTACCACTCAGGTGAATATACTTACTGAAGTACTGAGGCGCATTCAAGTATAACAGCAATTTCATGAGGTATGCTGTTTCGTGTTGAACAAGACGCGATACCTACTACTCTCAAGAAATCTACCCAAGAAAGGCAAGATATCGTGAATATATTTAATTGTTATGCTGATTCAGCTTATGTTACCAATTATTAATAAAAAAATATGTCAAATTTTATAAAGTGTTATACCAAAGTTGACTTTTATACACGCTTCGTTGAGTTGTCGAAGAAAATCAAATTACTGTAATATAATAACGAGATTGCTTATTACAGAGCAGGTTTTATTACTGGATCTAACTGTTATGGAAAAACAAAATAATTGTAATCATAGTGACCTATAAACGTTGCCCACTATCACCGGAAGTATTAGAAACTTGAAAATTACATAAATTTTCATAAAATGGTAATTCAAAGTAGTGTTCTTTAGTTTTCGATCAGATGCATAAGAAATAAAACTGTTTATATCTAATAGTTTCAATTTTAAATTTATTTTTTCAGTTGCACTGTAACAGAATTAACCTCAAATAGTACTGGTCAAGTTACACGTATATATTAATTATTTATTAAGGTTACACCCTGGTGCTTCTGTAATCGTTTCAATTAATAAAACGTACCTATTATTTCCGATCCTCGACATTATCTCTGTTAGCTTACGACTGCATTTAACTTACTTATCGGGTCCAAGAGATTATTACTAGCTGCAAGCGAAGTGCATATTTTCTTTCATGCTGCAATTCATGTTTAACGGTGAACGCCACCGACCCCGCATTATGTTCTTAGTTCGTACATGGCACTAAAGTCTAATGGTGTATTACTAATTGATATAATACCAGTGAAGTAAAAGACGAGTACATAATATTTAAAAGTAATATTTAGTTATTCACTTATTTACAACCACCCAAAAGGTAACCAATTATAGCACGGAAATGTTACAATTCCAACTTATTCAAGTTATATGAAAATTCAGTTCCTCCAAAATAAGAGGGCAACCAAATGTTAGGCATAGTTTTGTAAGGAAAAATTGTTGAGTGTATTATTTATACTTGTATTTTCCAACTTGGAAATTTGCTGTAAATTAAATGTGAAAAGAAAAATTTTGCCGTTCTTTATTTTTAAAAAATATTGTATGTTTTGCTAACTATGTAAAGTTAGCAAAACAACTAATGCAATTGTTAAATAGTTATTTAAGATACAAGTGTGTCTTACAACCTCTTATCTTCGATCGTTCCAATTATTGTAAGAATGGGCAATTTTTCTATTTGTAAAACTGTATCAACTTTTTGTGAATGTCACTTTGACGGTTAGTATTATTCGAGTTGTAGTTGAAATCTCCATTCTAATTATGTTACTTCATGGTCCTGACTGAAAATCTCTGATGACAGTAACTAAGGAAACGATATTATAAATAAACGTAGTTTTTAAATTTTTTAGAAATCGTGCAATAAAAGCGTGCAATAAAAATGTTTGTTGTACAGCTTCTTATAAGAGGCCATTTTTAACCTCTCCACAATAAAATTGTGAGAGGTTACTAAAATTGGTTCAAAAACGAAAATTGAGATAACATCAAATCTTTACGTTTTGAGGTCCTAGGAACCCAAAAAAGTGATTTTTGAAAAATGTCTGTGTGTGTGTATGTATGTGTGTATGTGTGTTAGCACGATAGCGCCGAAACTACTGAACGGATTTGAATGAAACTTTGCGTGTGCGTTTCTTTAGTGTCCCAGAAGATCTGAAAAGGTTTTGGTTGAGATCGGATTACGTTTAGTGCCATTTTGACGCAACAAGTTGTTTATTTTATATTTACTTTCAATTTGCAATGGAACCATTGAAACGCAGTTAAAATTCTGATTTCAACGATATATCACACTTACACCCTTTCGATTTGGTTTCCGTGAAAAAAATTAAAAACAAAGCAAATATGGCATAGATCGCATTTCGCATGACATGATCGATGCGCGTAGCGGTTACATCGTGAAACTCGTCACATCACGTGTCAATTCACGTGTGAGGGTTTCTTCACTGCTCTAGAAGTAGAGCGGATTACGTTTAGTGCCGTTTTTAAATATATATACAGACAAATCGAAGAATTAAACTACACATATTCCTCTAAAATCTAGTAAAATTACTGAAATGCTAATGTTTGATTTAACAAAGACAGCCGCGAGCGATCGGATTGCAATGAGCAAATTTTGATGATTGTCATTGTCATCGTTTGTCATCCGATAACGTTGGTGTCATGTCATGTTAATAAGATTTCGGTACATTTGTAACTTTTAGTGGATTGTCACAAACTTTAAAGGTAGATGTAACAATATCAATATCATATGCTTTCTGTACCATCGTTGGTGAATTTATTATAGATTATCACTTTACCAATTTTCAGTTTGTTGCTTTACAAATCTGTAGTATTTAGGATAACTAGACTTTCTTAGTCGTTCAAGTGATGTTAAAGTTGTTAATATCCTAATAGTATATTATTCAACGAGCGATAATGTAGGTAATAACTCGCATAGATGATTGTAAATTCATTAAGTTGAGGGTTTTTTAGTGCCCCAGAAGATCTGAAAAGGTTTTGGATGAGATCGGATTACGTTTAGTGCCGTTTTGTTACACAATTTAATGCTCTTTTCGGCTTCAAAGATCCACCGAGTGGGGAGGTTCCAGCCGCTTCCAGTAGCTGCCGATTTTTTATACTGAACATTATGTAAAAAACTGTTACTTTTTACACGATCGTAGATAAAATTATTTTATACAACCATGTGCATGTTAGGAATTTACCGTGACAGAATAGCTATGCTCAAAATTCATCTGTGGTTTTTCTTTCCGAGTCAATAGCAATTATTCATTAAAAAATAGAGAAAATGTCATTGTTCGCGAACAGTTCCCAAAAAATGTATACGGCTCAATTACGGGGACCTAAAATAAATTCATTCAACAAAGTGGTAAATTCATATCGTATATATTTGGGGATGCAATATTGAACCCACCTCTTTTGTGGAAGTTTGTTCGTCTAAGAATTCAGAAAAATTGTAAATCCATCGATAGAAATTCTTTAAACCATACAGTTAGTTCCTTTTGATAATATTAGTAGTCGTACTGCTTATTTTTTCAATAAATATGTTGTATATAGGGTTCTACCAACTGAGATGCGTCATGCACCACACTTACGCATTCCGCATAATTCTATGAATTTTTTTTCCCAGAAAATTAGTTACAAATAATGCTATGAATCTTTCTCGGATATTTAAATTTTGGCGATTTGTGGTTTGAGGTCACTAACGACCGTTACTAAAAGTCGTTGAAGAAATGGAAAGCTAGATTCATTTGTAAATTAGATAAATTTCTTGTATAAATTCCGATGAGACCGTTGATTCAGACGTGTGTAGTAGTACGTTCGTTGAGATTGAAGGTCATCCTCTTCAAGTCTCCGAAAGACGGTTACGGCTGCCCCAGCCTTTTAAAATTTACCCAGAAGACATATCATTAACGGGCATAGTCATTGGCCTGGGGGCATACCTACTCAATGCAAATTATCAATGCCATCATCTTTATTTAGTTTACCAACAATTATTTTATGTAAACTAAGTTCTCGTTAGATATATGAGTCAATGTATTCGAATAATTTTAGATTTAAATGCCCATTTGCATTTTCGTGCGTACATTTTTTTAGCAATTTGCCATGTCCCATCAATTTCTTAAGAGTGTGATATTTTAAATAATGAATCAGTGTTATCTATATATATCTTTTCGCGTGTGAAGGACTTTTATTATATTTTCCAAAAATGAATATTTAACGTTCACAAAGAAGGGTTCAACACGACTGTTTGGAGAATAATACAAAATCTGTACTTACTGTTCGTTTATGCTTAACTGCTTCACTGATGGTACCAATTGGACGTCGTAACACTATAAATTTAACACAGTAAATACTAACACTTTCTTAAATTTAAACCTGAAAAGGAATTTTGAAAACACAAGAAAAAGACAATATAAAGTTAAAAAAATGTATATTAAATCTCTTTAAAAAATCATGTTTTACAAAAACGTTCAAGAAAAATGTATTGACAAAGTCTGGCCCGTGTACAACACATAGTGAGGAACGGAACGACTCATAATGTACCAACTACCATCCAATGTGCGGTTTATAGCTAACGATTACACAAAAAGATTCAAGAAAAGTTCAATGTTTATAAATTTTTGGTGGGCTTTTGCTTGCCCGTCTATTTACGTATTATCAGTTCAATAATAATTTGGTTCGCTCCTCGGAGCTTAAAAATGCTTGAATCGCAACGACCTTGAATTATTTTGTGGCAATTATATATTCATACGTTCAGGCAAGGAGGTCCCATGCACATCTGAGTACTAAGTACTACTTTTCTGACACTGAGGAACCGGTTTAGGGCAAATCTCGTCAAAATCCATAATTTTCCACGTCAAAATCGACTGCTAGAAAATTAATGGTCAGCCTTGTCGCTAAAGACTATTTTTGCTAAAACTCTCGAAATACTTTGACTAGAGACTGGATTAACTTGTCCAAATATTTAACACAACGCATGAGTTGCAGTGCTCCACAACGTGGATTCGTAAAAGGGTTTTAATTTTGAAATTTCCGAAATTACAGTCGATTTTTGTTACACTTTCTAAATTTTGGTGGTCGGGGCGACATTACGTCCCCGTGCAGCGACACTTACCATTAACTATTAAAACTTTTATTTATATATTTATACGTTGTATCTTGCTATTTCATTTATTTATATTATATTTAAAATTTTTGATAGTCCCGCCGCGTTACAAACATGTCGGTTGCATGGAAACCCGGCGGGTGCAGATGCCACGCAATGAAAATATGATAAGATTTATTGTAATTGATATTTACACAGCTTTCATGTACAGCTAATTGTTACTATCTTTCAACCTAGGATTTTTAAAAAGTTTTTCTATTTTTTTTAGGTCTTCGAGTACCTATTCTTATTTCGTCACACAGGAAAGATTAACTAAAACCTGTTTCAGATACATTAATATTAATATATACAAAGGGTGTTAATGTGAAATTATTTGTAAGTTTATTTTATTTACAATTTGTTTTAATCAAATTTTTGATTTTTTGTTTTATTGTATTTATTATCTGGCCGATAGCCACGTTGGTTACGGCGCGAGGTTTCAATCGCGATTAATTAGACGGGTATTGCGCCATCGGGTTCGAATCCCGACTCCGGCACTAGGATTGTCGAAGGAAATAGTTGTATGTCCGCGTTTTTTCAATTTTTCAATGTGTAACGCCTTCCGAGCAAGCCTCTGGCTTCCGGAATTGGGGTTGTCTAATACCTGTGGTGTTTTATTTATTGGGAATATTTACAGGGAAGGGTAGGAGGAAGAAAGGAGGAAAGGAAGTGGGAGGAGTGATGAGCATCATCTTTCTAAAAATATCTTTGGTGTATTAGTCTATGTGTATGTCTGGGGTTGTCATGTATGCGTGTACGTCCGTCAAATGTCTTGTCATTTCCGATTGTTGAATTTTGTCCCGGAAGAATTTCTGGGAGGCCCTCCATGATGGAGTCTTTCATCATAGAGACCCCAGCTCTCCTATGTAATTCAACAATCGAAATATATCTGTCAAACCTAATAAGTAGTCTAAAGCCTTGTACAGACTACAGTTGCAACCCGTAATATAACGTGTAATGCAACATGCAATGTAACGCGGGCGGTGTTAAACAACACCATGCAACAAATCGATGCGCATTTCTATTCAAGTTTCCGTAGTTGTTTTAAAACCTTTGTCGAACATGGATGCCGAATAATCTGGCAGTAGCATGTAGAGCTTTCATACTAATAGAAGAATTAGCAATGGGCAAAAAGTCACGAAGATGGTGGAGAACTGATCTGTATAAAGAGAGAAATTGAACTAATTTGCTTCTGGATCTAAAATCGCAGGAGTTAAATGGCCAATATCCGGATTTCTAGTACATACTTTGAAAATTTAATACAATATCTCTCCTTTTACGCTCATAATTTCGCCCATTTCATTCCAGCTCTTCCATTTCTATTCAATATATTTTCCACAAATGCGGGTCTTCTGGTACACACTGGGCGTGTACTTCATTATCCGTCCACACTGCAACTGAACGTCTCTTTGATTGCGCGCTAAAAACCGACAAGGTATGGATCACCAGGGCGCCCTCAGTGCAACATTAATTGTAACGTGCAACGTCCGTACACACTTGTTGCATTGCATGTTGCATTACACGTTGCAGCTGTAGTCTGTCGCGGCTTAAGAATTTTGTTCTGTGTTGTTTGGAGTCGTTTTCACTCTGTGTCCGAAATGAAAATCCGGGACTCACAGGCATAAGTGAGTATTGGTCTGAGAATCACTTTAAACATGTCAGTTTGTTGTCGTTAGCTTACTACATCTGTTTACAAGAAGGTATAGTCTGCTTAATATGGCGTATGTCCTGTTTAGTGCTTTAGTGATGTGGGGACCGAAACTCAGCTCTTATCTAGAGCTACTCCTAGATATTGTTACCGGAGCCAGGCCTCAAAATAAATGATAGAAAACCAATAAAACCTTGTGGATAAAATTGTTAATTCTTTCAAATATTATATTGAAATTCAATCATACTGTAGCCCGCCAGTAACAAAAAAAAATTAGTTTTTAGTGAATGGCGATGGTAGCCACGCACTCCGGCCAACTAGTCGTGCGGGGTAGGTAAGAAGGGTAAAATCTTGTGATAATTGCCCTGGATAGATATTAGGTGGTATATCAAAGAAAAATATCATACATGTAATAATAAAAAAAAATATTTTAATACTTATGAATTTTTACACACAGTTTTGACCATATATCCCCAAGTATATACAACTATAAATTATTATCGACTACTAAAATTTATGCAGTTTTAACTCCACATTTTTTTTTTAAGACAAGAAAATATCTACACTAATTATATTGTGATTAATTATATACAATACTTAACAGAAAATTATTAGATCAACTACCCCACCGAAGGTGATCACTTCCGATGTTTTTACAAGCAAAATACCCCTATTTTTTGTTTGTCTAACCTAGTTATATTTATCTCTTAACATGTGTGTAAAATGAAAACTGTTTAGTGAAGGAAACCTACGTTCCCACCTATTATAGCTAATGAATATTTAAAGATATCTTTTATAAATTAAAAAAAAAACACATATATATGGTGTGACTATAAGATATTGTAGCCAATAGTTCAATAATAGTAAAAATAGGTACTTCAGATCGGATAAAAAAAACATATATATTTTTGACACTTAGCTGTGTTTCCATGTAGGGGTGGTTTCGTTTGCTGTCAACTTTCCCTGTAGGGTGGTTTGTCAGAATAAATGTGCCTTCAACAACCATTTACTGCCGACCATTTGTTCCGCGGCTGATAGCCAAGATTTCTATACAGGAAAATATACACCCAGGGGCTCTGCTTGATGTATCGAATTTTCTTCAGAATAATTGGAAATTTGCATACCATAAAGAAATGCAAGGAGACTAATGAATTCGGAATTCGTAAAAATAAAAATTTCATTGAAAATAAAAGCCCTGAAAGAAAATTACACCAAAATTACTTTGAGGAAACAAAATAGAATAGGTCCTAATTACTTACTTCTACACCTCGTAGAAGGCTTCTTTGACTATATAAGTTTATCTGAGGGTGGTTTATGGCAAGATGGTCATGAGCTGATATTAATCCGTTAAACGGCAACTGCAGGAAATAATACCACTCAGAAGAAAATATTCCTCACAATCCTTTCGATACTTTTGTAGTTTATTCCCAATTAAATGGACACAACACAATATATATATCGACAAAAGTATCACAGCTCGAAAAAGCCTATTCTGGTTTCTAGAACACCTCAGAATGTGTACTGCAAGAGATTGTAAAGTACCTTCTCGGTAAAGCAACAAAAAAATATAATTCGAAAGAAAAACGACTGCAAAACATTATAAACACCAATAATACAACACTTACAAAAAATCTAGAGATTAGACAATTTCATAAATACATTATATCCTATCGTTACTACTTAATTTATATTTTATTTTGGGACTACTTTTCAGCGGAGGAGAAACCTGCGTAGCTGTTTCTTTTTTGTTGCGAATTATCGGTGTGTGGATTTATGTTAAATCGATAGGTCCTAGCAATATTGAAATAGGCAACCAATTATTCGTCAGCGGTATTTGATGGATGGCCGAGTTTCGAGACAATTATTATTTCTAATAATTTTAAGGTGTCTGAATTCCTTCTGTCATTTATTAAATTCTTAAGACAAGATGAACCCGTAACAACTCTTCCCCAACTTCCGGAGAATTACCCCGTAATTTTCCAATACTTTTCCTATGTACGAATCATTTTTTTTTTTCTTTTAAACCTAACATTAATCAGAATCATTATCATCTTCGGGTGGATGAGCTTTTAAGTCTTTCACATGCCATGTGCCGTGGTCGCGATTTTCTTCATCAACAAGTTCATACGTTACAGCACCTATTTTTCGTTTAACTATCAATGGTCCACAGTAGCGAGGAGCTAACTTCGCCGTGAAGTAATTCGCAGCATCTGATTTCACGTAATTTTTTCGATAAACTTTGGATCCAACGGTAAATTGAACCGGCCGATGGCGCAAATTATAGCGAGGCTTACTTCGCTCGTGAGCACGCTCTAAACGTTCTTTAACGTCCTGAAAAAGTAATTTAAACTCCGAAGACTGCGAAGCATAATCACGGTTAATTCGTTCACCAAAATTAGGACGTTCATGATCTTCCCCTGAAATGATGTGTTCCCTGCCAAAATTTATGAAGAAAGGTGTTAAACCCGTAGTTTCATTCGCTAATGTCCGCATAGCACAACTTACTTTAGGCAATAATTTACTCCACGTCCTATGGTTATCTTTTACAAAACAGGATAACATTGTTTTTAATGTGCGATGGTAACGTTCCACCGGGTTACTTTGAGGATGATATAAGGGATTGTATAATATTTTAACTTGATAACGGTCACAAAGTTTAGACAAAATATTACTACAGAACTGACCGCCGTTATCGCATTTTATCGTATGGGGGACACCGTAAACCAGAAATACATTTTCTTCTACTTTTTCAGTTATTCCCTTTGCAGTAGCACTTCGTAAAGGAATAAATAGAGCATATTTACTAAAGGTGTCAACTATAGACAGAATAAATCGAAACCCTTGAGAAGAGCGGGGCAGAGGTCCTACCAAATCTATACTGATAACCTGCCAAGGTTTTGTAGCTGTACAAGTTTGTCCCATTTCCCCTGCTGGAGCACTTTGGGGAGTTTTATGAGTCAAACAAACCGGACAAGAACGTATATATCGAGTAATGTCATTGTACATTTTTGGCCAAAAGTATAATGCCTTTATTCGCTGACTAGTGCGATAAATTCCTGCATGACATGAGATAGTCGAATCGTGATACTTACTAATTATTGATTTTCTCATTTCTTTGGGAACAACTTCTTTCCATAGTTCGTTTCCGTCTCGTAAGTTAGCATATTGGTCCGAGACATACTTATATAATTTACCATTTTCTATCCGCCATTTAGGAAAATGTAATGGATGATTACGAACAGATTCCAGCATTTTATTATACCACTTATCAGTAGGTACAGCTAAGGGTTCATTATTTAAAATGCTAACTTCGGGAACTGCACGCGATAGAAGGTCCGGGACAACATGTTCCTTGCCCTTCCTGTGAACAATTTCAAAATCATATTGTTGTAAGCGCAAAGCCCATCGTGCTAAACGCCCTGTCGGCTCTTTTAAGTTATGGAGCCAGACTAAACTGTGGTGATCTGTCACAACAGTAAATCTGTAACCTTCTAAATACGGTCGTAGCTTCTCAACAGCAAATAAAACGGCTAAACATTCTCTTTCAGTGGTTGTGTAATTTCTTTCCGCACGACTCAGTGATCGGCTAATATAACATATTACATGCTCATTGTTATCAAATTTTTGAGACAATACTGCACCAACTGCGTACGCGGAAGCATCCGTTTGTACTATAAATGGTTTCGAGAAGTCGGGACAACTTAATATAGGTGCCGATACCAATGAATCTTTAATAGATTGGAAAGATTGTTCGCATTCATCTGACCAATTCCATTTTTTATGTTTATGTAAAAGTTCCGTGAGCGGAGCTATAACAGTGGAAAATGATGGCAAAAAGCGGCGATACCAAGATGCTACTCCGATAATGCGCCGAACTTTCGAGACATTTTTAGGAGAAGGTATATCCAGAATGGCTCTAACTTTATCTGGGTCTACTAATAACCCTTTGGAATTTACAACATACCCCAAGTATTTCAACTCAGACAAACAGAATTTGCATTTCTCCCTTGAAAACGTTAAACCCGCTGTAACCATTCGACTAAAGATTTTATCGAGTACTTCTATGTGCTTTTCAAAAGTTTCGGACACCACAATAATGTCGTCTAAATAGACGAATGCATTTGGTTCTAGTTCTTCACCTAATAACTTATCAACCAATCTCTGCCATGTTGCAGGGCTGTTCGATAAGCCAAAAGGCATTCGCTTGAATTGATACAGACCCCGTCCTGGAATAGTGAATGCTGTATACTCACGGGAATCAACTGCAACTGGAACTTGCCAATATGCAGATTTAATATCCAAGCTACTCAAGTACCTAGCATTCCGTAATCTATCTAATATAGTGGCAATAAAGGGAATGGGGTAAGCATCCTTCTTTGTCACGCGATTGAGACGTCGATAATCGACACAAAAGCGATGTGATCCGTCTTTCTTTTGAACCATGACTCCCGGAGAGGACCATGCAGACGTAGAAGGTTCAATTATATCATTTTCCAGCATATATTTTACCTCTTTATCGATGCGTTCTTGCACAATTGGTGAAACGCGATAGGCTCTTTGTTTAATTGGTTCGGAATCGGTAACAATTTTGTGCTCAACTAATGTCGTACAACCAACCTTATCACCCATTAAATTAAAATATTTATCCAACAAGTCATCAAGCCGACGACTTTGTTCAACTCCAAGATTACCGATTGATTCCACAAAGTTAACAGAGGTGGTCTGCGGATAAGTATCACTAAATGTCCAACAATTTTGTGCAAAGTGGGGAATAATTTCCATTGCGATCCAAAAATCCATTCCAAGAATTAAATAATGAGGTATATCAGGACTAACTAATACTGGCAACGTTTTGATTTTATTTTCTAACCTAAAAGGAATGTTTACGGTACCCAGTACTGAACATCGCGTATTGTTGGCGGCGGTACACTCGTTTATACTAGATGGTAGAAGCGTTAACCCGACATTTTTAAGTACAGCCCAACCTTGGTTGCCGATAATTGTATTATTAGCACCTGAATCTAATAAACCGTTCATACGAATACCAAAGATGTCTACTTCTAGGTAAGGTCTATTGTCCCCATGACACGATGCAAAAATATAATCTAAAACAGGACGTATCTTAGTTGAAATTACGGTAAAATTATCAATGACCGAACTAGAATCACCCGAGTTCAACTTACGGTCTTTTATTGACTCGGACTCGATTTTCCCGAACAATTTGGACATACTCGAATCGTAACATCAGCCTTACCGCAACGAAAACAATGTAACTTTAGAGGTTCTCTACAATTATTTTGTCGATGTCCTTCTTGACCACAATTCCAGCATTTAACTCTGCGATTATACGAACTAGCATTCAACTGATTGAGCGGCAATAGTGGTTCAGAAGAAATATTTACATTCTGGTCAGTGACACTACTACAAGTAGGATTTAATAAAACTTGCGGCTCTGAATTAATAGTATTAGGAATATAAGGCCCTACAATATCAATATTACTGTTTGGCCTTACTAAATTATTTTGGTCGCCAGAAATTTCCGCAACACGAGGCTGACTCTGATTTGGTCGTCGATAGGCTAGGCCTGGTTCGACAGTATTTTTACTGTTCTGTGGTGGTGGTAAGTAATTATTTGCAGAAACATGAGCTTCTTCTAAAGTTTGACAGATTTCAGTTAATTCGCGAACAGTACGAACCGGTGTATCGTTACCGACCGACCTTAAGGCTAGAGCAGTTTGCAAGTATGGTAGAACATTCCGTTTTAAAAAGTTTACCCTCTTCACTTCGTTAGGTTTTACATGAAATTTATTAAAATAATTTTGCATTGTCGCGATATAGAAGACAATTTTTTCATCGGGATGTTGAGTCCTCTTTTCAAGTTGTTTCCATAACTCTCGATCGTAATCACTCGGCTGAAATGTCCTTTTCATTTGATTTACTAGGTCATCCCAATCCTGTACATGTTCTTGAACTGAACGGTACCAGTTCAATGCTTCGTGCCTAAAAATTTCCGGTATGGAATTTAATAACTGCTTTTTAGACAGACCTCGAGATTTACGCAACTCCTCGATTCTTTCAAGAAAGCAAGACAAACTCATATTAGTACCATCATAATGTAAATTCAGATTATGAGTGAAATTTTTAAAGTCGACACTAGTCTGATGTGAACACGAACATGCTTTTGCAACAGAAATTTCATTTAATTTAGTCAGAAAACTAGCTATTATAGAGGATAAATCCTCTCCCGTTACCGTTTGTGTGTTTTGACTAGTGCTAGCGTGCTTATGTAAATGGTTTGAATAATCTGGCGTAGCTCTATTTGACTCTAATGCAAAATTATCATTCACGTTATCTAGTCTAGAATCCAAATGTGAACTTGAGGCTTGATGTTCATTTAAGTCTATCAGAAATGGAGAGGATGCATTTTGGCGGCTCTCAATGACGTTAGGAAAAGATACATGACGATTTAACGATACCCTCGGTAAATTACTAGCTAATGGTAGGTTACTACCCTCAGATATAACGTTCGATTGAGCGATAGAGTTCTGAGAAATATTCAGATCTATTCCAATACTATTTAATTGACTTGATAGGAGGGCTGCCTCATGTGTTTGCTCTAATGCAAGTAAAAGTTCATTACAGAAATCTGTTAATTTATTCTTGGAAACAGTAGTCTCCGGATTAGAACACCCAAACCTATTTAGACGTCCTTGGATGTGAAGCAACCGCGTTTTAATACTCTTGTAATCATTATCACGATTATTTATATCAAAGTCCTGAATTCTACCAGATAACTCGTCAAGTTTTAGGCTACAAATATTTAATTCTTGCATGTCGGAATTCGAATTGCTTGCTAACTGACCACAAATTGATTGACCTGCGCGTTCCTGCTGGAATAATTCACGTAATAATGTTCTTTTCTCTCTCACGTTATTACCGGAAGAAATACCACGCACGGACAGTTCGTACGATAATTCGTCACTAAGTAGTCTATTAACCTCCATTGTCTTCTAAAGTATTGCTCGTAATCCCAAAATAATGTTAAACTAATCTAGAAAAAGTAATATCACCTAACTACTCTAACCTAATTATAACTACCACAAAGTAAAAGTAAAAAAAACTTATTATTTACACCAACTCACCCCCTCCAAAAAATTAGGGACACCTGGTACATATAAGGTAATGTAAAAAAAAAATAACAAAAATACAGAAGTACAATATTTTTTTTTTGTTTCCGGCCTATCTCCGATAAGAAACTTCAGATGGGATTTATTCACTGCCTTACTTTTCTTACTGACATATGAAGAAACCACCCTGTATAATATCAACATTATTACCCATATAGTTCGATCAATATATTTCTACTAGATGCACATACAAAATGATTAATTGATAATTAAAAATATACTTTGTTTATACATATATATATATATTTTTTTCTTCTTCAAATAGGCAAATAAAATATCTTAGTTAATGTGTATGAATTAACAATACACTTTAGAATTATCACTGTAATCAAAATTATTTATTTCTAAAAAATTTACATGTTCCTATGTATTTGGCCACCCTATATCTAGGTGATTAAATACCTGCACCCGTATTTTTAATGGTTTTACTAAGTTTTATCACACCTATTTTCGTCTTTAATGAAAAACGGTAAATGTAAACTCCTTATCAAGTATAAAACGATTATAAGATGAGTTCCTTTTTTTTTGACAAACGCAAAAACCAGTTTTTTTTTTTCTAACACACTAAGAAAATGGACTCATGCTTAATAATTAAAATGCATCAAGTTATTTGAGAAAATGCAAAAAATACACATCGAGCACACCTGTTTGGAATATACAGTATAAAGCGCAAATCAGTGCCAACTGAATTATTATTTTATAAAATATTAAACATGTATATTACGATTTCGCAAATCAAATTAGAAAACGTTATGATTTACCAACCAAATATCCACCAGCACAATCACTCGAATTACAATAATTAAATTATTCAAAGAAAGTTAATTTACTAAATACTACCCTTAAACCACGCTAATTAGAACGTTAGGGGCGCCATTTTTGTTACCAGAGCCAGGCCTCAAAATAAATGATAGAAAACCAATAAAACCTTGTGGATAAAATTGTTAATTCTCCCAACGTGGCCCCACGTTGGGCGCCATTTTTGTTACCGGAGCCAGGCCTCAAAATAAATGATAGAAAACCAATAAAACCTTGTGGATAAAATTGTTAATTCTTTCAAATATTATATTGAAATTCAATCATACTGTAGCCCGCCAGTAACAAAAAAAAATTAGTTTTTAGTGAATGGCGATGGTAGCCACGCACTCCGGCCAACTAGTCGTGCGGGGTAGGTAAGAAGGGTAAAATCTTGTGATAATTGCCCTGGATAGATATTAGGTGGTATATCAAAGAAAAATATCATACATGTAATAATAAAAAAAAATATTTTAATACTTATGAATTTTTACACACAGTTTTGACCATATATCCCCAAGTATATACAACTATAAATTATTATCGACTACTAAAATTTATGCAGTTTTAACTCCACATTTTTTTTTTAAGACAAGAAAATATCTACACTAATTATATTGTGATTAATTATATACAATACTTAACAGAAAATTATTAGATCAACTACCCCACCGAAGGTGATCACTTCCGATGTTTTTACAAGCAAAATACCCCTATTTTTTGTTTGTCTAACCTAGTTATATTTATCTCTTAACATGTGTGTAAAATGAAAACTGTTTAGTGAAGGAAACCTACGTTCCCACCTATTATAGCTAATGAATATTTAAAGATATCTTTTATAAATTAAAAAAAAACACATATATATGGTGTGACTATAAGATATTGTAGCCAATAGTTCAATAATAGTAAAAATAGGTACTTCAGATCGGATAAAAAAAACATATATATTTTTGACACTTAGCTGTGTTTCCATGTAGGGGTGGTTTCGTTTGCTGTCAACTTTCCCTGTAGGGTGGTTTGTCAGAATAAATGTGCCTTCAACAACCATTTACTGCCGACCATTTGTTCCGCGGCTGATAGCCAAGATTTCTATACAGGAAAATATACACCCAGGGGCTCTGCTTGATGTATCGAATTTTCTTCAGAATAATTGGCAATTTGCATACCATAAAGAAATGCAAGGAGACTAATGAATTCGGAATTCGTAAAAATAAAAATTTTATTGAAAATAAAAGCCTTCTACACCTCGTAGAAGGCTTCTTTGACTATATAAGTTTATCTGAGGGTGGTTTATGGCAAGATGGTCATGAGCTGATATTAATCCGTTAAACGGCAACTGCAGGAAATAATACCACTCAGAAGAAAATATTCCTCACAATCCTTTCGATACTTTTGTAGTTTATTCCCAATTAAATGGACACAACACAATATATATATCGACAAAAGTATCACAGCTCGAAAAAGCCTATTCTGGTTTCTAGAACACCTCAGAATGTGTACTGCAAGAGATTGTAAAGTACCTTCTCGGTAAAGCAACAAAAAAATATAATTCGAAAGAAAAACGACTGCAAAACATTATAAACACCAATAATACAACACTTACAAAAAATCTAGAGATTAGACAATTTCATAAATACATTATATCCTATCGTTACTACTTAATTTATATTTTATTTTGGGACTACTTTTCAGCGGAGGAGAAACCTGCGTAGCTGTTTCTTTTTTGTTGCGAATTATCGGTGTGTGGATTTATGTTAAATCGATAGGTCCTAGCAATATTGAAATAGGCAACCAATTATTCGTCAGCGGTATTTGATGGATGGCCGAGTTTCGAGACAATTATTATTTCTAATAATTTTAAGGTGTCTGAATTCCTTCTGTCATTTATTAAATTCTTAAGACAAGATGAACCCGTAACAATATTTGACCGAGTCTCGTTCCACTATCACTTTGTCGTTAATTTTAAGTTCTGTTATTGTTTTTATGTTTGTAAGTTTTCTGTTAAAAGTTATCGTCTCTGTCTTGTCCTCGTTGATTTTAATCTTCTAGTCTAGTAATCGCGTCTGTGTATAAAAAGACTGCTCGTAGATGACGTCATCATCTGCGTATAGGAGGAGATTGATGGTTGTATGAGAGGGGATATCCAAAGTGTGTAAACTGAACAAACTGGGGATAATATTGCCACCCGAGGGACGCCGGCGGACAGTCTAGTTTTAGTAGAAAATAAATTGTTCAATCGTATTATTAAATGACGATCGCCGACAAAGCTCCGTATTAAGGCTACGATGCAGTCTAGTAACTTGCGTATTTCTCTTAATTTGTAAATAAGCCCGTTTTGCCAGACCGCATCGTAGACTTTTTTAATATCTAATAGTAACATTACTGCGCATTGTTTTTTGTTGTACTACTCGACATAGCGCATGCTGTGTTCTCTTCTAAAGCCGAATTGCCTAGCTGGGATTAATTTTTTCTTGTCAATATATTTATTTAATATGTTTAAAATAATTTTTTCCGTAAATTTTGATAATGTATTCAGTAGTGGAATTGGTTTATAGCTAGAGGGATCGTTTAGTGACTTATTCTGCTTTAGCAGGGGAATTATGATGGCAGTTTTCCATGCTTTAGGGAAATATTGCCATTTTATTATATAATTAATTATACAAGTTAGATGGGCTAACGCTTTCTGAGGGAGATTTTTGAGAACTATGTTTGATGAATGTTTTGATTAATTTTTTTATTTCTGAAGGGTTGGTGATCATTTTGAGGAATTTATTGGGTGGGGATGACATAGCTACCAGAAAATCGTACTTCATTCTGCCGGACCCAATTCAAGTCTCTTACTCTTCTCAATTTTCTTCTTTTGATTCCTTCCATTCATTAATAGTATACTGTAACGTACGTTCACAGCTAATCCCTTTTCAAAGGCCAGATTGGTGTCTATTCTGTATTTTTAACAAAATCTGAAGATTGCAGGTATACTACTGCATTGACATTTTAAGGATCCATTAATAACATGAATAAATTGATCATATAGGATGTCAACGTTATTCTTATGAAAATCTATATCAATTTCATGTGGCCAGCTCTTATTAGCTAGATCAAATAGGATGGTTTTTAATTTGGTTGTGATTAATAATTTAAAATGTTACATTTTCGCTCCTTTCTACTCGGATAATGCAAAAGGGTAATTGGTGTGAGGTATAGTATGCATTACATCAGTTGTAACTAAATATGTAACATTCATTAAATTTTTTCATTTACAAATTATATACCGTCAGATAGCCAGGAAAATTTCCTATAATTTTTGTATTTAAAGTTTTTTTCTAGGATTCGTATTTTTCAAGTTATCCTGTTGTTCCCGTACTTTTATGCCAGCCTGTATATCGATTCTATCTGCGCGCCAATATCCATTGGCTGGATGTCGGTCTCGATAACTAGGGCCGAGTAGGACTATTACTCTTTGCGCCTAGATTATCTCTGTAGACCTGGACCGGCCTTCGTGATAGGTGGGCCCGCGTACTTCTACCAGACCCAGCTCACAAATGTGAGATGTGTCGTGGTATTTTCTGCGGACCTCCCCTGGTCCTGGCTGTTGAACCTCGCTGGCTGAGGTCTCTTCTGGCGCTTTTCTTGTCTTGATGTTTTCTTTCTTCGCCAGCTTGTCACCCCCGGGGGTAGTCATCGGTCGAGTTGGGTTTAGGAAGTTTTGGCTGGGACTGATTGCCGGTACGTAGGGCATCAATTGATATCCTACCCCGGATCGTCGGAAAGGTAAGGATGAGCTGTGTAGCTCGGGAGTGTGGAGACTTAACTGCTTCTTTTAGCACTTTCGGTCTCCACGGAGCAGGTAGGACAACGGGCGTCGGACGGTATGTTGTCCGACGCCCGCAAGGAGGTTGGGTTAGGGTTGAAAACGTCATGTCTCTGGTGCAGTAATGTCTAACATTTTAATGGATTATGTAGGAACTGGTTGTTTATTGTTAGAAAATGGAATTTATCTGGGTTTCTCTTTAAGTTAAACACTATCGAAGTGGACTTAGTCAAATGTAATTAGTTTTTCTCTCGTTATTGCATTATATACTTTTTCTGTGGTAAGTTTTAATTCATCCGAATTATCTTATAATATAAAAATATTAGTGGCATCGGCATAACAGATTGTCCGAACATTTGGTATTTTATTCAAGTACAGAATTAAGTTGTTCAATTCAAACAGTAAAAAGTGGAGTCCAAGTGTAGATCTTTGAGGAACTCCGTATTTTATTTCTAACCGATTGGTATATTATTTGGTTTGATCTTTAATAAATAATCATCGTCATATTGTTTACTTCTAAGAATGCGTTTTTTTGAACGTAGCAGTCCAAAATATCTAAGGTATCTAAGGTTTTAGCAACAAGATCAAAATGATTTGCGATAATAAGTTTGTTAACGTGGCGCCCTCTTCAAATACTTAGTCCAATTCGATTTTCCAGAAAATTAATTATTGGACTGATATATAGTTAAATGTCTGATTGTGACTTTTACTTGATTTTCTATATTACCTACGTGCTTAGGAGGAACTGCTTGACTTTGAGACACCATGTATGTGGAAGAAAGTATAATAAACAGTATTATTGTTGTCAGAGATTAAAATTACAATTATCCTCTTTTTTCTTTATCCCAACCCATTTGTTAGTCCTTGCCCGCGGCGCTAAATTATTTGTAACGTCTTTCCTTCTGTTTAACAGCTTCTTGCAAGACTGAGTTATTTCCAGCCAGTACAACGGTATAGGTCAAAGGTACCTACCTGAACATGTGCAGGTAAACTATACACGTACCGTAATAAAAAGCAGTACACGGATTAATAGGGATTAGCTTTTCAAGTCGTTGTATTGTGTCATTTCACAACTATAAGGGTGCGGTCTAGTTTCAGATTAAGGCGTAATTTTTATTCATGTCATCAGAGAAGCTTAGATAATCTGGTCAAAGTAGACATTTTAATTTATACAGGGTTACTGGTAATTCGATACACTCCTTTGGAGATGTGATGGGCATGATCTAAGAAGTAAATTTAGCCCTAACATATATTATGCAAAACTCAATAGTTTTTGAGATATTTAATTTTTTTTGTTTTTCTCAAAAAGTAGATCTTAGGGTCTGTTTCTGAAACGTAAAATAAAGTTATATATTAATAAATGTCATAGTAACAATTGTTGTCACAATTGTAACTATGACAGTAAACGAATAATTAACTCTATCTAACGTTTCAGAAACTGGCCATTAATGTCCTAAAAGTTAATTTTCGAAAAATCTATTTGACATTTTTAAATTTTTTTTACTGGATTACTTGTCCAATATTATAGATATCCATTTGGAATGAAAAATATCTGGAAACATTTCGATCATGTGAACATCTGAAATAAAAACTTTTATAAAAAATTTTTTCTTTTTAAATCAGCTATGAAATTTACCTATTAGGTTTCTTCAAAAAAATATTAACGTAACACGCGTATAAATTATTATAAAAACTGCCTTATTTCAATAGCTATCTAACAAGGTACAAATGTTCAATGTACCCTTAATAGTTCTAAGAAAATACTAGTAAAAATAACACAAGTAGTACGAATTTTATTTTTAGATAAACAGCAAAAAACATTTTAAAAGTAGAGTTTAATTCTTCATTAATTTCAAAGTTGTACTTTATTTTTTATATGTCTTGCTCAAAATGGGAGCCCCTATTCCGTATACAGACACGGCAGCGTCTTCTTATTTCCGTCCTTGTTACTCTGGTTGTCAGATTATGCCTTATGTGTTGGGCAGCATCGACTATCCTTTGTCTAAGGTTTTCTATAGTATTGACTGGTGTGGCATAGACCATCTCCTTCATATGACCCCATACGTAATAATCAAGGGGTGTTAAGTCAAGGCTTCGCGCTGGCCAAGTTATTGGGCCCGCTCTTCCAATCCAACGGTTAGGGAAACGTTGATCAAGTAACTGTCGTACTGTCAGTCCATAATGTGCTGGACAACCGTCGTTCTGAAACATCATTCGCTGTCTGACGGCGAGAGGAACATCTTCTAAAATCACCGCCAGATCATTTCTTAAAAAATTTTCATAGATTTCCCCGTTTAAATTTTGAGGAAGAAAGTGTGGCCCTATTAAATAGTGGCCAATGACTCCCATCCACACATTAATAGAAAACTTCATTTGGAAACTAGTTTCACGTGTTAACTTGGGATTTTCCTCTGCCCAATAATGTAGGTTGTGGAAATTTGTTATACCCTCGCGATTAAATTTCGACTCGTCCGTCCATAAAATACTTGTTAAAAAATTTGCACTTTTTGCATCTGAATTTAACATAAAGCGGCAGAATTCCACTCTCCTTCCAGGATCACCTTCCTCCAAGCCTTGGACAGGGGTATAGTGGTAAGGATGACATCCAACTCTACGTATCGTAGACCAAACTTTCCATTGTGACGCTCCGGTTAGTCTTGCGACTTTATTAGTTGAAATAGTTGGATCTTCCTCAAAATACCTCAATATTTCTTCCTCATCATCTGGTTCATAAACGGGAGGAGCACCAGCGTCACTTCTTCTACATTTCACGGAGCCAGTTTCAGCGATATTTCGATATGCCGTACTGAATACACGTGCATTTGGTAAGCGGCGGTTAGGGTACCAAAGACCATATTCTCGGCGAGCTTCAGCAGCGTTGCCGCCACAGTATCCTTAGACAAACAAGATATCAGCGTATTCTGCGTTGGCATACGTGGCCATGGCACAGAAAATACAATAACAACAACTACGAGCAAAATCAAAATCTTCAATAACTAATTTAACAAGACCAACAAACTTAAGGGACACGGAGATAAGAATGTCAGTTAATGACATATATGCACAAACGTCAAAGTCAAGGACTGACTGACTTAAATGAAAATGAACGATTAGTCGTTTAATAAATTCCGCCACCAGCATTATCTTTACTATTTTTTTTATTAGAACTATCAAAGGTACATTAAACATTTCTACCTAGTTAGATAGCTATTGAAATAAGGAAGTTTTTATAATAATTTGTACGCGTGCTACATTAATATTTTTTTGAAAAAACCTAATAGGTAAATTTCATAACTGATTTAAAAAAAAAAATTTTACAAATTTTTATTTTAAATGTTCACATGATCGAAATGTTTCTGGATATTTTTCATTCCAAACGGATATCTATAATATTGGACAAGTAATCCAGTAAAAAAAATTTAAAAATGTCAAGTAGATTTTTCGGAAATTAACTTTTAAGACATTAAGATCTACTTTTTTGAGAAAAACAAAAAAAATTGAAATATCTCAAAAACTATTGAGTTTTGCACAATGTATGTTAGGGCTAGATTTACTCCTTAGCTCATGCCCCATCACATCTCCAAAGGAATGTATTGAATTACCAGTAACCCTATATAATTCGCCCAGAGTTGAATATTGGTACAGGTCTTAGGTACACTATTACAAATAAAATATCAAAAATTCCCACCGATCCTACGTTTCCTAAAAAAATGTATTCAAGGTCAAAAGTAAAGCATATCGGCTTTTGCATTTTTCTCGTAAACGGTAACTGTTATCACAAAAAAAGTTGTACATCATGCAATTATCTATAAAAATCGTTCTTATACTTTTTTCCCTACGAATCACCATTCCTGAGATATCGCGATTCCAAAAGTTGAAGAAGTCGTATTCTGCATAATATTCACACGGTTCCGCACCACCTGTGAGGTACTTGGCGCATTTTTTTAACGTGGTTTCATCGGTAGGCATATTCTAGGATATATTGCGATTTAGTTTTATTAAATAATATTCTATTAATTAAGAAACAGTACTATTGGGAATGATTAAAGTGGCATGAATTATTGTTGATTTCGGGAAAATTTTAGTCATACTGATAATCTTCAAATGCTACTTCAACAGTAATGTCCTCTTCGCTTTCTTCTTCTTCTGCTTGCTGGATATCTGAAAATTGTTTCTAAGAAAGATGCATCAATTGTCTCCTCATCGATATCATAAAAATCCTCATCCGTTGTATTTGATTCAACATTGGAGCAAGACTGGCCTTGACAATTGGTACATGCTGGTGAACAAAATAATCCGACTTTTTTACAGGCACAGTTTGCACTACAACCCTTTTTGTAATTGCAAAAATTGTGTTAAGAAGTTTTTCTGGAGCAGATGGGAGTAAAGTTTGAATTGGCTTCAAAGTATTAATTTCCAACCCCAGTCTTCTGGGTCCAATTGATTGCCGAGCCACACTTGAACTTGATAGTATACTCGATATAAGTGTTGATAAGCAGAAGCAGATGTTGGAGGAAAGTAAGATAGTTCTACTCTTTTATTTTTCCGTATATTTTTTACAAAACTTAAATATCTATACTTGTCAATTTTTTTTGGAGCTTCATATAGAGCAAGAAGCTAATCCTATTTGTGATCATGACTTATGGAGAAGAGTCAGTCTTTTACCCCTTTTGAAAATAGCTGATATAGTATCGCAGCCAGTTATGCATGTAAAAATAAGATATGATTTTTATATTTTGGATAAGCAGATAAATTTTTCGATGAATATATTTTTAGTTGTTGTTAAGCTTACCCAAGTTTCAAAAACTAGATATTCTTATTAATTGGAGTTCGTGCGGTCAGTAGTATTTACAAATCAACATCTTCACCAACAATGATAGTTGTATTTGTTGTATTGAATTGTTCTATTGTTGTTTCAATGATGAGGACATCAGTGTCATTGTCAGCTTGTTTCACCAAAATGTTCGCGGTTGTAAATTTTTCACATAACATTGTAATGAACCGAGACTTGTGAATATTTGCAAGACATTGTTGTTGATTTGTTGGAACTATCATAAATTGATCAAAAACCACATCAGAAGATGAAGATGTTTTTGTAGTTCGACGACGTTGTTCTGCAGCTTTAATGTTTTGCTTATAATCAGTATAACTATCAAATACCATAGTCACTCTATGACCAAAATGTCTATGTACATACTGAACATATTTATCAAAAATAACGTTGAATGTCTCTTGTCGATCCCACATAATGCGGTGTAATAGATATCCTCGATGTAAGTAGTACTTGTGTTGTCAATATCTTTACTTATATTGAACGTCGGATGATGTGTATAAGCGGCGTAGGCGTGCATATTAGTATTTTCGATGTTTCATATGGTGATATCTCAGGGATGGGGATCACCATGTAGCGATATCACCTACGAATCGTCGTAGGAAAAAGTATACGAACAATTTTTGTAGATAATTGTATGATCTACAACTTTTGTCTGACCCATTTTTATGATAACATTTGCCGTTTACGAGAAATATGCATAAAACGGACATTTTTGACTTTTGACCTTAAATAATTTTTTTAGCATATGCAGGATCGGTGGGGATTTTTGATAGTTTATTTGCAATAGTGTACCTAAGATGTGTACCAATATTCAGCTCTATGCGAATTATTGTACACTATATTTTTGTCTATTTTGACCGGATTAAGAGAAAATGCATTTGCACAGGGAAGTTACTACATGTAACTCTACTAGTTGTAATCAAGCCATGTTTGAGTCAAGAACTTGATGTGCCTTAAAATGTTATATATTTGTTCTATAGTTACATTTTGATAATAATACTAAAAATTATATTTACTGCATTTAGTACGGGGGCCATGAACCTTCCCGTGGCCCTTTGAGGTCGCGACGAGTAAATAGGTGTTTTCGATGTATTTTTTCATGCTCAATCCAAATATGCAACTCAATTTTACGGAATCATGCAAGAAAAATTGTTATTAACATTTTAATTGTTTATAAGGCTATAACTTCAAAGTTAACAAAGGAAGGGAGAATTTTTAAATTTTTTATGATTTCTGATACAAAAACAAAGAAAACTCTTTTTGAAAAATTAAAATCGGCTGATTAGAACCGGAGATATTGCACATTTATTATGAACAAATTGCATAATTACGATTTTTCCGCACTATTTCACTCATAACTCGGCTACTATTCAACGTAGAAAGTTCTACCAGGTCTCATTTTAAAGCTAAAGCTTCAAGCTTCAAAATCTTTTGTAGTGAAATATCCCACCGTGCTCTTGAAATATTTTACAAGTGATGAAAGCCTGAAATTTTTGCGGAAAAAAGATAAGTAATCTGTTTATACGCATTTTGAGGAAAGTTAATCTATAAATATCAGCAATTGAGTTATACATTATTATTGTACATCTCAAAACGAACATTTTTTGACTTGCTGAATGTATTTTAATTGATTTTTCGCCGAGTAATATTAATTTGTAGTTGAAGCGCTTTCGCGCGCAATGCGCGTACAGAGTATGCGTTACATGTAGCGACTACCGTTTTATTCCTGGCTTTACTTAATCAATAATTTTTGAAATATTTACATTAATAAATAATTTGTAAATAATAATAAACAAATACATAATTTTTTCCAAAGCGTAATAATGAAAAAAAAGTTAATTCATTTTCTACTAATACTAACTGTTTATTGATTGTTTTTGCGTGTATTGTCTTTTTTGCATGTGGAAAACATGCAGCAGGATAAATTAGCTTTTTTACAGCGACACCATTTAGTTGTGCACATCTTACATGTACAATTTGGTACAAGTTCACTCATCGGGGGCAACAAATCATGCATTTTTTGGGGCAAAAGTAAATCTTGTTCCTTGATCCATCCAAATTTTTCTGGATTTACAAGGCTAATATTAACCGATAAAATGTTAGTCTATACAAAAGTTATATATAAACATCTTAAAATATGTAATTTAATGGTAGGAGATGTGGGTGGTAACTGCTCGATGAGGTGTTTACTGGAATGGGAATATATTTTAAATCGTAATTCATCAAATGTTTTACAGCCTGCATTTTTTTTCATAACTTCCACTAAATATTCCTCTCCTCTTCTCAAATCAATGTGAATTGTTTCATCTGAAAGAACTAAATATTGAAGAGTAATTATTATTACATCTAAAAAATGTTTTGATGTATTCAAAAATGCTGAAAATTGATAGGGCGATATTGAAAAATTCACGCAATCTTTACTAGCAAGTATTGATGCAAGTGATGTATTATATTTCAAAAATTAATAATAATAATAAACAATTACCTCGCCTAGAAAGTCTAGAAAGTCATAGTATGACAGAATGAATTAACTTTTTTTCATTATTACACTTTAGAAAAAATTATGTATTTGTTTATTATTATTTACAAATTATTTATTAAGTAAAGCCAGGAATAAAACGGTAGTCGCTACATGTAACGCGTACTCAGTGTGCGCATTGCGCGCGAAAGCGCTTCAACTACAAATTAATATTACTCGGCGAAAAATCAATCAAAATACATTCTGCAGGTCAAAAAAATTTTCGTTTTGAGATGTACAATAATAATATATAATTCAATTGCTGATATTTATAGATTAACTTTCCTCAAAATGCGTATAAACAAATTACTTATCTTTTTTCCACAAAAATTTCAGGCTTTCATCACTTGTAAAATTTTTCAGGAGCATGGTGGGATATTTCACTATAATAGATTTTGAAGCTTGAAGCTTTAGCTTTAAAATGAGACCTGGTAGAACTTTCTACGTTGAATAGAAGCCGAATTATGAGTGAAATAGTGCGGAAAATTGTAATTATGCAATTTGTTAATAATAAATGTGCAATATCACCGGTTCTAATCAGTCGATTTTAATTTTTCAAAAAGAGTTTTCTTTGTTTTTGTATCAGAAATCATAAAAAATTTGAAAATTCTCCCTTCCATTGTTAACTTTGAAGTTATAGCCTTATAAACAATTAAAATGTTAATAACAATTTGTCTTGCATGATTCCGTAAAATTGAGTTGCATATTTGGATTCAGCATGAAAAAATACGTCGAAAACACCTATTTACTCGTCGCGACCTCAAAGGGCCACGGGAAGGTTCATGGCCCCCGTACTAATTAAAACGTACCATCACATGTGATTCATGAATATTCTTTCATAAGTTAACTATTAATAGTGTTAATGAGTTATTCACCTTCCGACGGCAACCACCCTAGCAATTAATATTTAAATAGGGTCCACATTGAAATTACTCCACCACCGTACTGTCTGTAGTGCAGGCGCCAATAAGGCTTTGTGATATTTAAAAACTTCAATCAATATATCTACCTGTCTTCAAGAATTCACGAACTGTTATAGTAAATTAAATAAAATCGAAAGTAAATTTAAAAGTCTGTAGTAAGCTGTGATGCAATGCAGTCATAATACAAAACAGAGAGTTCATGGTTTGGAGGGCCTCGGTTTTCTTTCTATACAAAGCATGGCTCGCCATGTAGCAAGAAAGAGGAAAGTGGACTGGCAACTTATACCGGCTTCTATGAACCATTTACGTAAAAGGAATGCCGAGATGCCGGCCACAGTGATTATATTATTTTTGTAACCTATCGTGTAGTCTTTACCTAAGGGCCTTATATTTAAATTTCGAAATAATAGCGAAAGAGACTACATGTCTCAAAGCATACAAATATAACATTTTATGAAGATGTTAATACACACTTTTTACTTTCGTCTATCTCTAAATAGTAGTTATTATAGTAACTGTTAAGGGTAGGGGTCTTATTATAACTATTTTTCTTGGAAAAATTATAAAAACTAAGAAAGAGGTCCTTAAGTTCAATTATAAAACATATTAGTTGAGTTATAGAGTTATTCGCTATATTTTACTCTTATGTAACTCATATTGGTGAAATAATAATACCCGCAAAGGCACACCCGTGGGACACACGATGATTTCTAGAAAGTGTTTACCAAAATGGGGTTATATTCCTCCTTGCAATAATACATTTTTTGCTGTTTATTTGAGGAATTTAAATACTGATAGCATACTGGAGATTTTTAGTTTCTCCACAGTATCATACATACAAGTTCTAGATGTAATAAATAACTTGAACAAAAACAACAGTAAGGACGCTTATGAAATCAATATAAAAATTAAGATGCTACTGACAATCCCTCTAATTTCTATTGTACCAATTTTTGGAAAAATACTTGAGGTTATACTGAAAATACAATTGTCGCGTTATTCTGAAGTCAATATTCTCTTTAGTAAACACCAGTTCGGCTTTAGAAGTAATATGTTAACAACGAATTTGAGTGCACTAGAAGAAACCAATTCTGTAGATGTCGCTGCTACCTGGACACAAATTAAAGACAGTTTAAAAAGTGCGAGTGAGAAAATTCTTGGCACTGCAGCAAGTAAAAAACAGGAGGACTGGTTCAATGATAATGAAGCTTTTATACAAGAACTTCTTGACCGCAAACATATTGCCTTCCAAAACGCTATCAACCACCCCAACGACTCATCAAAAGCAGAAGCTTTTACCCAATCTAAGTATGAAACGCAACGCGAAATCAGAAGATTAAAGAACGAGTGGTGGGCAAGCAAGGCCAGAGAAATTCAAAGGTACGCCGAATCACACGACTACAGGAATTTCTTTCAAGGAGTAAAAGCAGTGTACGGCCCCAGTCGGAAAAATATGTGCCCTATTAAAGATTTAAATGGAAATCTCCTCAAAGAAGACCAGGAAATAAGAGCCCGATGGAAAGAACACTACTCTAACATTCTTAACCAGCAAAGTCAAGCCGATCACGATATTATAAATCTTATCCCTCAATATGACACATTCGAAGACTTAGATAAACCACTAACAACGAAAGAGATCTTAACCACCATTGGGCAGCTAAAAAATAACAAATCTCCCGGAGCCGACTCACTCCCAGCTGAGATCTTTAAAGCTGTGTCGTCAGAGCTCATACCCTACCTCAAAAAACTGTTTGATGTCGTGTGGGAAAGTGGTCAAGCTCCGCAGGAGTTTCGTGATACACTTTTAATCAACCTCTTCAAAAGGAGCGCTGCGGACTGTGGAAATTACAGGGGTATAGCTCTCCTGGCTGTTGGTGGGAAGATACTCACTAAAGCGATGGCAAATAGGCTAACACCTGTTATGGAAAAGTTACTTCCTGAAACACAGAGTGGCTTTAGACCAAACCGAGGCACATCGGATTTAATCTTCACACTTAAACAGCTTCAAGAAAAAGCTCTCGAACATCAAGGAGAAATTCACATGGCCTTCATTGAATTAACCAAGGCGTTTGACTCGGTGGACAGGGAAGTGCTCTGGAAAATTATGTTCCGCTTAGGTATCCCTAGAAAATTTGTGGAAGTATGTCGCAGTCTACATACAAACAACAACGCCCAGGTTATGTATAATAATGAGGCAACCGAACCTTTCCAAACCCTCACTGGAGTTAGGCAGGGATGTGTCCTGGCACCCCTACTTTTTAATTTGTTTACCACTGCTCTAACAATTATTGTTGACAACAAACTGACAGTCAGAGGAATAGGTCTCAGATACCGTTTTGATGGCGGTCTCTTTAACATAGGGCGCTTTAGAGCTTTCACAAAGACGCGCACACGATTCATTTGTGATCTCCAGTATGCGGATGACTGTGCACTTTTAGCCTCTACGCCGGAAGAGCTTCAAGAACTTTTAGATGTGTATGCCCAGAGCTATGATTCCTTGGGACTTAAAATCAACATTGGAAAGACTAAGAATATGTCAACTCCTCATCAAGTGAACCAAATAGACATTACACTTAACGGAAATTCTCTTGAAGTGGTGGATCAGTTCAATTACTTAGGCAACGTTGTTAATGACAAAGCAAACATGGACAGCGAGATTCGCAATAGAATTAACGCTGCATCTAGAGCACTCTGGGGACTTAGAGAGAGAGTATTTGACAACCACGACCTTGCTTTGTCAACGAAAATGGCTGTCTACAGAGCAGTTGTCATTCCAACACTGCTATATGGATGTGAAAGCTGGGTCACTTACCGTCGTCATGTGAAAGAATTAGAACGTTTTCAGCAAAGACACCTCAGAAGTATGATGAAAATCCGTTGGTTCCATCACATATCAAACGTGGAAGTACTCAGGAGAGCAAACAGCCTTCCAATTGAGGTGCTTATTTCAAGAGCACGTCTAAGATGGGCAGGTCACATTCATCGTATGCAAGATAACCGCCTTCCTAAATGTACACTTTATGGTGAATTGCTAAGCGGTAGAAGAAGGCGTGGCGGTCAACGAAAAAGGCTCAAAGACGCTCTCCATGAAAATCTAAAATCCTGCGGTATTGCAGACGAGCAATGGGAACAACTTGCAGCGGACAGAACCGAATGGCGAGGGGTTGTGGCCAGCTATCAAGGAAATATTGCTGCAAGAAGGCCGAATCCAAGACCTAACCAGGTCTATGTTTGTTCTCACTGCGGTCGACATGTGCTCTCCCGAATTGGCCTCTATAGCCATAGTCGTGTGCACCGTAGATGAATGAGAATTACAATAGACTGCACCTTTTACTTGTTTTTTATTGTACACAATCTATCGACTGTAACATTTTTATACTCGGACTCGAGTAACGGCTAATAATAATAATAAATTAACTGAAATTATATAAACTGGTTTTGAGGAAGGAGACTTTATTTGCACACAATATATCGATGTCACTAAGGCCGTTGACTGTGTGTGTCACATAAAATCTTAATAGAAAAGATAGTTTTTTTGTTACAAATTTAGTAACAGCGTTAAGTATAGAACTTATTAAATTTTACCTCACTAATCGTCTTCAGTTTGTGTCTATATTAGTAATAAATCGGAGCCACGCGTTATTACGGAGGGAGTCCCTCAAGCTTCGGTACTGGGGCCATTACTTTTCTTTACTTATGTAAACGACTTGCCCAGTAACGCCCCTAGTGCTGATTTTGTCCTATTTGCTGATGATATAAGTGTTATATCAAAGAATAAGCATATAAATGTTACCAAATGTTCACGATACACAGTCGTTAGTTTAAAAGTGGCTTCTGGCGAATAATCTGACCTTAAATACATCTAAATGCTAATGCTAACATGCAAAATTATACAGCTGATTCTGTAAAGTTCCTAGGAGTTCACTTAGATAATAAATTAACTTCGGAAAACCACACAAACTTCGTTTGCAAGAATGTTTCCAGCAATACATACTTGTTGGTAATCGGGTATCACACAACTTCAATTACAGCTTATTTTGGAGTTATACATTCCAGAATTTCTTATGCTATCTTAACTAGGGGCAACTCTATTCACAGTGCATCTGTCTTCGGTATACAAAGGAGAGCCTGTAAAGAAGTTTTTGAAAAACTAAGAGTACTAGTACTGCCTTGCATTTATATACTGTCTCCTTCATATAAAAACTAATATTAATCTTTACATCTTACATTCATAAAGGCATACCTGTTCCACTAGAAACAATGAAAATGTGAATCTTGATTATTTACGACTATGTAAAACTCGAAATGGAACTAGGTATTATGCTATAAAATTTTATATGTTACCTGTAAAATTTAGAAATCAGGACTATAATAGTTTTAAGGCAACCTTTAAGACATTTTATTAGATAATGCGTTTTATAATTTAATTGAATTTTTAAACGCGGATTTTAACTTTTAAATTAATTGAGTATTAATTTTATAGTTTTATGAATGATTTTGTTAGATTACACTGATTTATAAAAGGCTATTTTTATCTCATTAAAAGCAAACTTAAAACATTGTGCTACCTATTAAAGAAAATAGTAGTGGGATTAATTAGTTTTAAAGACGTTACTAGAAGGACTCTTCAACTAAGTATGACCGTAATAATAAAACCCTTAAGATTTACTTGAACTGTAAAAAACCATATCGTATTTATTAATTAGTTTTAATTAGCCTTATAAAGATTATATTATCGACTAATAATAGTAAATCGTTTTTCAAATATATTTTTTACGAAATCCTCTCCGATATGAAGCTAATTAAATCGGTATGGCTCAGTAGGAGAAAGTAAACGATAGGTTATTATTGTTGTGCTTGAGAGAATTTTTCATTTGTTTTCGACAAGATCACTTGTTTCCATGATACTCTAGTCAAAATAAGAATCAAAACTGATAAGCAAAGCGAAAAACCTATATAAATAGAAAATTACTACACATGCTATTTGTGTGGTGCGTTCTGTGGCACTATTCGTCCTACATGTAAAATGTATTAATTTAAATAGTAAACATGAACTAAAGTCAAAAGGAGAATGTGAATTCCCTTCACACAAAATGTTTAAGTAAATAGAATAATTGAGTTATTATTCTTCTATTAGTATTCAAGCTGAAAAATATTTACACAATCAGTATTATGTACAGAGGTGGGTTCAGAATGTAAACTCATCCTAAATGAACAGAAATACTGTTTTATATCATACCGTTATCCTATCAAATAAAATCAGTATGGCAGTTAGAATGTGCAAAATCTTCGTGATGTTATACAAATGAAACATTGTCAAGTTTTTGAGATCAGTGCAGTAAGCAGCTCAATATAATGAAGGTGCTAGATTGATCAATGATTTCGGTATCGTTTTAAGAAATTGTATTAATCTGTTCAGGCGAGTCATCTTATAAAATTTTTACGCTAGACGGTCATAGGGCTCTAGCTAAACTAAGCTAAAAGCAAACTATGTTTTGTAATTCTTTTTCGTATAATACAGCGTTTAAGTCCACTTACCACTGAACGAGAAGCTAAAGAAAAGCCAGGCGGAGCTAAACTAGTATTACTTCGGCAGCCGGATGCAAAATAATAGGTTTTCTTGTCGTTTGGAAATTTCCAGAAAAATTTTTTTAAAAAAGCTTTTATTTAAATGCTCTAAAAAGTAGAAAATAAACTTTGAAGTAAATCAAACCCATCATTTTGTTATATTATATAATTTTTTTATGATATAAAAGCTTGTCGCGAGCAAAATCCTTTACACAGGAAAATCTCATAGAAGCATAGAAACTAACCTTACTTGTGGTACACCGGAAATTAACTTAGCCGGAAGGCTGGAAAAGATCTGGAAATGTCCCCAGCCATTCAGTGCAGGCTCGATTGCGCAATATTGCATTAGTAATATGAAATTTTTTTTTATTAAAACGAAGATTGAATCGATATTATTTTTGGAGTTATTGAAGGAAATTGTTTGAAATAATTTATCAATTTCGAATCAACGGGGAATAGAAGTACCGGAAACATTTGAATGGAATCGAAGTTTGTTTTGATATCAAAGGTGATTGAACAGTTGAATCGAAGAAGAAAATTACTTGTAAAAAAATTCTGGAAACGAAATAAAATGTTTCGACTGGGGAGTAGAAAGTAGTTTTGATGTCGATCGAGATGGTGGAGGGGCGATATTTTTTAGGACAATTATTTGTAAGGTTCAAGCTGCAATTTGGTTAATTGGTAAGTTTGAATGTTACTATTGATGAATTTGGAATATTTATGAATTATTGATGAATTATGAATATTTTCAGATTTGTTTGTAAAGAATTGTAGTTTTTTTTGTAAATTTAAGTGTCTGAAGGACTTTTTTATTGTGGTTTGACTTTCTGAAGTGAAATATTGAATTATTTTGTGATTTATGAAGCTTATAAAAATTTTCTTTTCGCCTATTTATGAAAGGTGCTATAACAAGACCCAGAATGTCACATAAATCTGAATAAATTTTGTTAATCAAAAAAACAACTGTTTACGTTTCTTAATTTTGCCAGAAATAATTTTTTCACTTTGAAACAATTAGATACAAATTTAGTATGCTACCAGAAATAATATTTACTTTAAACGCGAACTATATGTATTTTAATAAATTTGTCCGTGACTCTGAAGGGTAGGTATCACATCCTCGTCAAGCGTAACAGTTAATGATGGTTTCTTGGCCAGATAATACCGACTGACAATTAATTTTTATTTACGTATATCTAGTTTGGCACGTACAGCAAAGGAGCCGCCACTGACCACATATACAAAGTTAGTTACTGTACCTTGTATAATTTAATGGTCAGTGATAATATGACCTAAAATGCTCTTACGTTTACATGAAGTATTTACAAACTCTTCTTGTTAACAACAGTTATCAATTTATTATAAGTGGGTTAGACACCATAATGTAGAATATGCAGTTGCAAAATGTATTTTCTGGATTAATTCCATTAAGGAAACAAGACAATACCATAATTTTCATATTATACAATGTGGATTTTATTTGCTATTTTAAAGGCAAAGTTACACAATCCTAAAATAATTATCGTACAACAAAACAAGTGGATAATACGTGATGATGCCAACTTTGTTTGCGAAACCGCGGAGTGTAGTTCAATATTTTGGAGTTGGTGCAAATAGTTTTGGTTTTAATGTGATGCCAAAGGTATACTTTATTCAATGTCAGTTTAAAACGATATAAAAACAAGAGCTCGGCATTTATTTGTAAACCGACCTCGAACCCGTGCCATTTATAGGGGCGTGTAACTTACATTTCGAGGCAATACGTGCCCTACAATATTTTAAAAATCGTTTATTATACACGTAACAACACAGAATTAGTTATGTTATTTTGCCTCAATTAAAACTTGTATTAAAGTAAGAAAGTTTAAATGATAATAAAAGAAATTGTCATAGTTTCGAGAAAAAAACATGGTCACATGGTAACGGAGTCATCAGTAAGCTCGCTATTAGAATCATTCCTTAATAACAAAAGGCTCCACGGGTGGAAAAATGGAATATATTTTTTCTTTGTTTATAACATGATTCACAGATTCTTTCCATATATTAGTTTTGTCTAAATTGTTTGAATTCATAAACTTTATTATATCGTCCTTTTTCGTATTATTATTTGGTACTTTATTTAATTATCGTGAATGATAAGTAGCGTTATTCATAACGATAACTGAATTTGGGGAATATTAGGTAACACCTGTTCAGCGAAACATTTTTCAAACAAATCCGCGGTCATATCTACACGATAGTCAGCACTGTTTGTTAGTTTTTTAGCTGAGAAGAGCAGTGCGTTGGGTACGATCCCATTTTTACTTCCGGCATGCAGAATTATAATACGTTTTCGTCTTAAATATGGCGCATTTAAAGTACAATTTTGAATAGCGTCTACCCAAACGTAATTAACAGTATCATGCGTATCAAACCAAGTTTCGTCAAGATATATCACCGTCCTATTTAATTCGCGGTACTCTTTTATTTTACGCAAAATTCCTGTCGAATTTCCACAATACGGTGATTCCATTACTATTAAACGGTTATTAATTATTTTATATTTAAATCCGCACCCTAAATAGCCACTTACAGTTTCCGAAGATTGATAATTATAATCAGGGTATTCGCACAATTTATTCGAAATCATTTCCAAGGTAAGGACTTCATTTTCTTGATAAAAATTATAAACTATTCTCCGGATGTCTTCTGAAGCATCGTCAATTTTTTGAAATTTTTGGTTTTTCTGTTTTCTTTTAACAGTGTGATGTACAACAACTCCTTTTTAAATAACAAGATTAATAATAGAAATCGGAATTTTAGTTAACTCAAACATTCCTTATTTATAATACCTGTATCCGTCACTTGATTATCTAGTTTACTTGCAATTTTTTTTAAAAAAATTCTAGCTATCGTAGAACTCGAGATATTGTGGCCCGACGGACTATTGCCCCACCCTGTATAATATGGCCAATATATACATCAGTACAAATGCTTAGAAAAATTAGTTTCTCTTGGAAATAACACGAAAAAATTACAATTTTTTCCAGTACTATAAAATAAAAGACTTTTGTTCAATTTTCCAATAAATTGTGTAATATAAAAGCAGAAATTTAATTTTTTGAATTGTTACTTTTATAGAAACGAAGCAAAATATAGGTAGAAAAAATATTGTATGTTAAAGGTAGTTTTATGCAAGTAAGGTACCATCATTACGGAATCTTTCCTCCTCGCAAAATAAAATGATGCTTTTAAAATTTGTTGTGATGATTTCATATATACATATTTTAACTGTACAGAGTTTATGGTCGATAGACCAATGGCCATGCGACATTCAACTAATCACGCCTTGACACGCGTTCATTTGTTTAAATCATATGAATCTGAAATGCGAATATGCTATAATGTTTTTTAAAAATTTTAATTGATTAATTATACTAGTGTTAGTCTTTCTAATTAAGGAATAATGCAACTAAACAACAATATAATATTTATGTAAAAACACTTATTCAAGAAATCATTTTAAATGCAAATTAAACATATTTCTCCTTTGTAATACATTTAACGAGACTAAACTCCTTGTGTTTTGATTATATATTTTCAATATGCCGTAAGAATATTTGAAAACAATGCAAATTATTCCCACAAATTTCTCCTTCAGAGTTTGTAAAAGAGTAAAAGACAATGCAACCAAAAATAATGTCATCTCTGAAAAGATTTAGGTTTTGTAATATATTTTAAACCTTACACAAATTGTAGCCTACGCAGCAATATTTTTAAGAGAGAACGTGATGTATATCAGCGTAATGCCCAAAACCAAATGCAATAAGCCATACATGTATTAATCTAATAAATATCATAATAAATAACACCATAGGTAATTACGACCCCCTTTATCCCGGAAGGCTCTAGAAAAGCCTTCTGTGGGAGGGGGCTACACATTTAGAGACAAAAGACACACACCCAATATCCGTATATAGTGAAAAATCCCTCTCACAATATTTTCCACTGCTACGACCGGGAATCGAACCCGGAACTTTTGGGTGAGAGGCAATTCAATTCAATTCAAAAGATATTTATTAATGTTAACGTACAAAAATAGTTGCCTCACCAGAACCTGCTCCGCGTTAACGCGGTGGCGGATTGCAGGATCGGGCAGGGTAGGCCTGGATCGGCGAGAACGACAAATGACAAAAACAACTAACCTACACTCCTTTTTACAAAATATAAAATTTAAAATAGGTATTAACATTAACAATATTTGAAAAAACAAGCTTAACTAAACTTAAAACTACACTAATTTTTAAAAACTCGCGCACAAATATTCTTAAATTTTGTATCCAAACGCAGGCACCATAACTCAAACGAGATGTCTTTCGCGAGATACTTCAATGTGGGACTGCGCAGTGCTGGTCTAAACGTTGATTTCGAAAAGGTTTTGATTTATTAAAAACTCCTACAAACGCGACAAAACTACACAAATAGAAAGGAAGAGGAGGACAGGAAAGAATTAAAGATGAGCGAAAGGTATGAAATACTAGCAAAAAGGTGAATAGGGTTAGTGAAAGGTGTAGTTGTTGAAATTTAGCTGTAGTGGTTGCCAGAAAACCGGTAACGTCTGGTACGGTAAGGGGTTGCGTTAGTGTCTTGTTAGCGGACTATCGCCCAGCCTGAACTAGTAGAATATTTGAGAGATATGCTGGGCGTAGTCCGCTATCGGGGTTATGGCATTGTAATGTGCGTATAGGTCTCTAAGGGAGGTATACCTTCCTAATTTGATATGAGGTGCATAAATTTGTGTTCGAACACTTGAAGTTTTTTCATTGTCGTGGCCGGTATGCTGCACCACACTGGCGCCGCATATGTGATGGACGGCCTGACCACCATCGTGTACAACTGTTTTTTATTATGTCCCTTAAGCCTGTTACCCCTGACCATGAGCGTATACAGACTCCTGGACAGGGAGTAGACCGTCAATCTCTGGTCGAGTCTCACCCTTGGGTGAGTCTTTTGGTTGGAATTTTGTTTTCCCTGATCGAAATTGGAGTAATAATTCTGTTCTCAGTGAAGCGACGCGTGAAGACTATCACCTTGGACTTCTCAGCATTTACCCGAATCTTTCACTGGTCCTAATAAGCCGTGGCACGAACCATGTGCGCGTTCAGCAGCATATTCGCTGCTTGTGTGTTATGAGAATGGGCATACATGGCCGTGCCGTCGGCGTACATGGCCAGCTTCGTATTCGGGAACTCTGGAAAGTCCGAGACGTACAAGTTGTACAATTTCGGTAACAGGCACGATCCTTGCGGGACTGCCCCACGAATGTCCCGCAATGTTGACAGTTTGTTATTTACGCGGACTTGCAGGATTCTGCCCGTCAGAAACGAGTGAATAAGTTTTGTGGGGTGAGTCGGGAAATGGTAGCTGTGAAGTTTGTAGAGTAATCCCGGGAACCAGACGGTGTCGAATGCCTTCTCAATATCAAGGAGCACCTTGGCAGTGCTCTTCCGGAGGTTGTATTGTACTTTGACGTCGTTAACTATTCTAAATAATTGTTGCACCGTGCTGCTACCCTGGATGAGAGACAAGTGCGCTTACCTCTCGACTATCTGTCATATATATAATAATTAATTGAATTGGATTAATTGGATAACTTATTTTTTTCCATTAATGCAAATTGTAGGGTTATTGCTTCATCTCAACTAATCATTTACCATTCAATCAACAGATTCAGCTAATGTTAATGGAATTGATATTTCTTACATAAATATTAATATAAGTATATGAGTAAAAATGTTAATGTATCCTTAATTGGTACAATTTTTCTTCCTTTCACTTTTCATTCGAAAATTAAAGTTCAAATTTGCTTTTTTTATTACAACTGTCGGCGTCTTTTTGTTGCTACTATATTTTTGCTTTAAAATATGTTGTTGTTTACTTCCTCACATAAAGTGTAAATAAATATACAACCGTAGACTGTTCCCACAAAGTTCTTCTTCAAACTAAATTATTCTGTCGGCACGTTAACACCTCTATGGTAATGTCTGTAACGAATATTTTTATTGGAATGGCCTAACAATAATTTAACAAATTTTAAATACTTTGATACAGAGATCGGTAAAGAGCGAATATAATTATTGTTAAACAGTTGGGATATAAACTTCTACCTATCCTTTATTTAAATTTATTATTCCGGGAATACATAAAAATGAAATTACTATTAAAAAATCCCAACACAAAACATTGACTAATTATTGTCACCGACTCCTTCGCCATTTTTTAGACCGTCTGCGCCTGCGACGAAACCTTGCTGAAAACTTCGACAAAATACTCTTAAATACTGGTAACATCTCTATTTTGTGTCGGGTGTTAATTATACCACTTACATGGTGTATGCCAAGTATTTACAATAGGTCCTGTAGACTCTTTAAATCTGGTTTTCCCAAAAATTGAAGAAGGGGTCACTACACACTTAATACAAAACAATTAACATATATTGGAGTACATACAGAAAAAATAGTGTATCATTTAATAAAGAAAAAACACAATTTAAGAATTGCTTACAATACGAATAATACTCTTGGAAAATATATTAAAAATAATAAAGATAAAATACAGAAAGAAGATAAGAGTGGAACCTATAAGTTGACATGTGGTACATGCCCTAAAATATACATTGGACAGACAGGAAGGATTTTTAAAACAAGATTGAGGGAACATGCACGGAGCTTTAAATAAAGATTCGACATACGCAAACCATTTAATTGAAGGAAACCATAGTTTTAATAATAATTTCGAAATTTTACACCAACAAAATAAAGGACTAAAATTGACATTATTAGAATCTTTAGAAATCGATAAATTTAAAAATACAGATGTCATATTAAATGATCCATTAGATTTAAATCGTTCACTACTTTTAAATTTGTTCTGAATTAAAGCCTTCAACTATTATATGTTTCTTAGAAGATTACCGGTTTTATACTATAAATATAAATTTCATTTTAAATTAGGGTTTTAAGCTATTTGTATACTGCTTAGATAATTACCTGTTTTAGACTATAAATACCCTGTGCTTTACTTAGTAATTTTAGTATTATACTCAATATCTGAAGAAGTCACAGTGTGGCGAAAGAATTGTTGTTTTAAGTTAAAAATAAATTTGTGGAAATTAAATAATTAAACTTATTTTTTGTGTACTAACAAATAGTAACTTTTGATTAAAAAAAATTCATATACACGGGTGTATTCTAGATATGATAATAACCATTTACGAGATTTATGTTAAGCATTTGTAATAGGGCGTATAAACTCTTTATTTATAGTTACTTTTCAGCATTCTTGCTGCTTAAAAAATAGAGAGTACATATACGTGGTTCATGGCTACTACTTGCAGTGGATTCTGTAGATTCATTATCTAAAGAAATTCTTCAGCGTGTTTTTGACATTAAAAATATTTTTTCTAAATTTACATCCATTTTTTCAGTATTTTCTGTACCTAATCACGGTAATTAATCATTTTTATATAAAACATCACATACGATGTTTTGTAGTAAAGTATATACGATTGGAATTGAAACTGGTCAGTTTTAAAGCACAGAACCGTGCGTACTGAACTTGATATTTTGTCCTATATATTTGGCAATGGTATTGAGATTCGAACGGTAGTTGAAACTGTGCAGGCGAGTCCGGGACTGGCAATGTAATCAGCTTGAATGAACCATCTACGACTGCACTGGTTTAAAGGTAATAAAACGGACAGGCCTACTAGCACAAAAAAACTCGTAAATCGTTTCTTTATCTTGGAACGTGGAAGTCTAATATCGTGCTGTCTATGTGCCAGTGCAGCGCATAAAGACCTATTATAATTTCAAGCGTAGGAGTTTAGTTAGTTACTGTTCATATTATAAATATTTACTACTGTATAAAAGGTAAAATATTTTAATTATTTACTAATTTACCATGGCTTTCTGGAGACCATTTGAAACAGAGGATAACATAATAACGCCCGAAAATCTTATCATTTTGTTATGACAAGCATTTCTATTTGGAGGGGGTAAGTAATTTTTCTATACCAAATTTCAAATTTTTTTATAATGAGTCATGTTTTAATAAAAATGATGGCGTGGTTGTTTATATCAAACACGGCATTGATTATATATTAAATGTTACTCAATTGTCTGAAACAAAGTTATTAAGGATTTTATTTGCTACAAATAATGTTTCATATGCAATGACTGCCTCCTATAGACCACCATCTACAGATATGTGCTTGTACATATCTGAATTAGAAAACTACCTCTCAAATTTAGAAAAACAAAATATAGAAATCTTTATAGGAGACATTAATATAAACATTTTAAACACATCAGACATTAATGCCAATACCTATGTCTGTAAGATGGCAGAACAAGGATTTTTTTCTTATGTAAATAAACCTACTAGGGAAACAGCAAACTCGTCTAGTTTAATAGATCATGTTTTCATTAGAGTGGGGAGTAAAAACTTACAAAAAAAGTGTTTTTTAAATCTATCATTGTTGAAACTGATATAACATCATTATACAATAATATTATCAGTAGCTAATATCCATAACTTTAAACAAGAAAATAGCCCTTTGACAAACCAATTCAAAATTATTAATTATGCAAATCTAGAAAAATCTTTATTAACTGAAAACTGGGACGATGTCACTCAGACATTTGATCCAGACCTAGCTTATAATATTTTTATAAATAAATTACTTTATTATTTTAACATGCATTCTAAATTCAAATCTTACAATAGTAAAAAATATATTAAACTAAAACCATGGATTACTCAGGGTATATTGGGCTCTATTAGAAAGAGAGACGCGATGAAAAAACAATTAAAAAAACAATTTTCAGCTGAATATGAAACGAGATATAAACAGTATAGAAATTATCTCAACAATTTAATAAGAACAACAAAGAACGATTATTATAAAAATAAAATCAATTCTGTACGAAATAATGGTAAGAAAACATGGCAAATATTCAACGAAGTAACAAATAGTAACTCTAAAAAAACTGATAGAAACATTAATATTGTTGACGATAATGGTGTAATAATTCAGGATGATAAAACAAGAGCAAATTTTTTTAATACATTTTTTGTGTTGTGAATATTGGAATCAATATGGCAAATTTAATAAATACTGCATCACCAGCACATACCATAAACGAAGAAAATGTAAGTGATACCATCTTTCTCAATCCTGTTACCAAAAATGAGGTGATTACATTTATATCTAGCCTAAAAAATGACACTGCCCCTGGGCCAGATGGGCTGTCAGTATGTACAATAAAACATATCCATAAATTTATAGTTAATCCGTTAATTCACATAATAAATTTATGTTTTATAAAAGGCCGTATTCCTAGCAAATGGAAAGAATCCACAACTACGCCAATATTTAAATCCGGCGATAAAAAAATGGCCACTAATTATAGACCTATAACCGTAATAAATAATTTTGCAAAGATTTTTGAGAAATGCTTAAAAAAAAGACTAATGAATTATTTAGAAAAACATAAATTATTAACTAAAAATCAATTTGGCTTTAGGGAAAATATGTCAACTGAAGATGCTGTCATTGAGTTAATTAAAAACATTGTAAATGGGTTAAATGGATATAAAAAATGTCTTACTGTGTTCCTAGACTTGGCCAAGGCATTCGACACTGTCAACCATGAAATCCTATTGGGCAGATTAGAAAAAATAGGTATTAGGGGTACAGCATTGAACATATTCCAGGATTACTTAACAAATCGATATCAAAAAGTAAAAATCAACAATACTTATAGCGACCCATTACTCATCACCACCGGCGTCCCACAAGGGACGGTGATGGGACCAATTTTATTTTTAATATACTTGAATAGTCTTACACAATTAAATAATATAAATTGTCATATCATTTCTTATGCAGATGACACTGCGGTAACGTTTGTTGGTGATTCTTGGGATAGGGTATATGAAAATGCTGAACATGATCTTAAACTTATATATTCTTGGTTAAATGCAAGCCTTCTGAGTCTAAATATTGGAAAAACAAAATTTATAACTTTTTCTACATCTGTAATGGATCAACCTGATATACAGTCTATTATCATTCACGAAATTCAGTGTAATAACAATTGTTTCTGTTCTAACAAAATATTACAGTTAAACTCAATTAAATACCTTGGTGTCATGATTGATCAATATTTGAGATGGACAGACCACATTGATTATCTAATAAATAGGCTCAAAAAGCTAGCATTTAAATTCTACCAATTAAGAGACGTACTCAACAGAGAAAACATGCTTATGGTGTATGATGCCTTGGCCGAATCAGTCATGAGATACTGTATCATCATATGGGGGGGATTATATAACACTACTCTACATAATATACAGGTAATTCAAAACACATTACTAAAAATTATTTTTAAAAAAGACATGCGATATTCAACCGATATTTTATATGATGAGGCTAGTTTATTTACAATAAGGAAATTATATATTTACCAAGGTCTAATGTGGATGTTGAAAAAACCTGCGTTATACACAATACATGCCTATAATACTAGAGCAATACAAAATTTGACAGTGAATGTTCCTTTCTGCAGAAAAACCCATACACAAAGATTTATTTTCTATCAAGGACCAATGCTATATAACATGCTGCCTACTAAAATAAAAAATTTTACAAACAAAGCCGAATTAAAAAAAGAGTTAAAAACATTCATAAACGAAAATTTCCATATATGTGAAACCTTGTTTGTACATTAATTAACAGATTTAAAAAAAAAAAAGTTATTTACCTGCCTCCAATTCCACTGTTGCTAATTTTATTAAACCTTGCTGGCTTACTACTTGTGTTACGATGCATCGTATA
The DNA here is from genome assembly GCA_963675555.1 of Leptura quadrifasciata. NCBI lineage: Eukaryota > Metazoa > Arthropoda > Insecta > Coleoptera > Cerambycidae > Leptura > Leptura quadrifasciata. The sequence continues at coordinate 110,502,255 of OY776678.1, forward strand.
TTTTGCAATATAGCATATATATGTATATATATTTTGCATAAGTACTTTGGTTCACCACATGATTTATATATGGTTCATACATACATGATTGTATATTTTGCATAGAATTGTATATTTTGTATACCTTTAAATTATTATGTAGGTGTTTTCGTAACGTATTTCTATCATTTCTGTATTCTGCTGCTGCTGTTATTTTCTTGTATATAATTAAACTGCTATATCTCTGGATGGTCATCACATCACAAGCTTTTAGCTTAGGTGATTTCATCCTATAATTTATTTGTTTATTTTTCATTGTTTTATGATCTATGTGAATATTGTATGTTAGTGATTAATACCTGAATAAAAAATTTGAATTTGAATTTGAATTTACCTCCGCCCATGTACAATAAAGAGATGCCGACTGTTTTTGCCGGCTTTTAGTTTTATACGGTTTCAATTCCAATCGTATATACTTTACACATGACAAATACACTACTTACGCGATTGCAGAACATGTTTTTGATATTATCTTGGAATCACTTTCGCACAGAAAATCTAAATGCACAACTAACACCGTATTCCCAGGCACCGTTTTCACACATAATTAGTTCTGTCGGCATGATATCACCTCTGACAACGCCCCAATAAGAAATAACTCCGAGCATAATAAAAAGTTATACGTTTCTGAAAGTTTAAGTCTTGTTATTGTGTACCTCTTGGAAAATGAAAGCCTCCCATCAGTTCCAGGACTTTTAACAAAGCACCTTTGTATTTCCTACAAAATATAGAGAAAACCTGGTAAGTTTAATATTGAATGGCGCACGTCGACTCGGGATGCCGATGAACAATAATCTTCCTTTGTAAACGTATTTACCTAGGTAATTCTGTCTTTTAAGGTATTTCGCTCAAAGGATAAATTTGTGTACACCGGAATTTACATCTATGAATTTTTAACTAGGAGGACATAATGCCATAATTCAGCTGAAGTGGCGACAGGGAAAAACGATTGCCTAAAAGGGTATCAAAAATGCAATTTTCTCTATAAAAATATGTGATGCATTTTAAATCAATGGTTCAGGAATAATCAACTTGAACAAGTCCTCTTCTACTATACTTTATATATTTTTAAAAACGCACCGAGAGCTTTACCTCAAGAGTGGTGTGGGAACGAGTTGAAATAAGAAAACACACCTTTGTGGCAAAAAGGGCAAAATAAATAAAAATCACTTCAAACCCGCTAGACATGCATCAACGTTTTGAAGAGAAGTTAATAAAAATGTCCAGCTTTGAAAAGAATAATTTCGTCTGTGATAGTAACATACTGCAATTGAAAAATTTTGGAGAGTACAGAGTTTCCTGTTATAAATAAAAATCGGTAGCTACTGGAAGCGGCTGGAACCTCCCCAGTCGGTGGATCTTTGAAGCCGAAAAGAGCATTAAATTGTGTGACAAAACGGCACTAAACGTAATCCTATCTCATCCAAAACCTTTTCAGATCTTCTGGGGCACTAAAAATACCCTCAACTTAATGAATTTACAATCATCTATGCGAGTTATTACCTACATTATCGCTCATTGAATAATATACTATTAGGATATTAACAATTTTTACATCACTTGAACGACTAAGAAAGTCTAGTTATCCTAAATACTACAGATTTGTAAGTAACAAACTGAAAATTGGTAAAGTGATAATCTATAATAAATTCATCAACGAAGGTACAAAAAGCATATAATATTGATATTGTTACATCTAGCTTTAAAGTTTGTGACAATCCACTAAAAGTTACAAATATGCATCTTATTAACATAACATGACACCAACGTTATCGGATGACAAACGATGACAATGAAAATCGTCAAAATTTGCTCATTGCAATCCGATCGCTCGCGGCTGTCTTTGTTAAATGAAACATTAGCATTTCAGTAATTTTACTAGATTTTAGTGGAATATTTGTAGTTTAATTCTTCGATTTGTCTGTATATATATATTTAAAAACGGCACTAAACGTAATCCGCTCTACTTCTAGAGAAGTGAAGAAACCCTCACACATGAATTGACACGTGATGTGACGAGTTTCACGATGTAACGGCTACGCGCATCGATCATGTCATGCGAAATGCGATCTATGCTATATTTGCTTTGTTTTTAATTTTTTTCACGGAAACCAAATTGAAAGGGTGGAAGTGTGATATATCGTTGAAATTTTAACTGCTTTTCAATGGTTCCATTGCAAATTGAAAGTAATTATAAAATAAACAACTTGTTACGTCAAAATGGCACTAAACGTAATCCGATCTCAACCAAAACCTTTTCAGATCTTCTGGGGTACTAAAGAAACGCACACGCAAAGTTTCATTCAAATCTGTTCAGTAGTTTCGGCGCTATCGTGCTAACACACATACACACATACAGACATTTTTCAAAAACCATTTTTTTGGGTTTCTAGGACCTCAAAACGTAAAGATTTGATGTTGTTTCAATTTTCGTTTTTGAACCAATTTTAGTAACCTCTCACAATTTTATTGTGGGGAGGTTAAAATACATTAGATGCAGTTCACATAGTTGCTTGTTCAACTAAAAATAAAAATGATATGCAAGTGTATAATATACTAAAAAAGGATTACAAAGACGAAATTAAGCAAGTTAAGTTAAAGGCAAATAATGAAAAAATTCTCATGTCCTGTAATAAACAAAAAGCTGATTGGGAAATAATTAATAAAAACGAAGAAAATAAAAAAAATCGAAACATCTAATCTGGCAGCAAATGAATTTTCGGATTATTTCCTAGAGGTCATAAGCAATTTAATGTGCAAATTTGATAAAGCTGATGAAACTAAGTTCACAGAATTTTTAAATAAAGTGCCGAAACTAAACAAATCTTTTTATCTGTTTCCAGTGTGTGACTTGGAAATTAAAAAAGTTATATCTGAACTAAAGAATAGCCAAGCTAAAGAAGTGTTTAATCTCAATAGCGAAGTTCTGAAATTGGTTAGTGATGTTCATGCTAAGCCTATTGCTCACTTAATAAGCTTATGTATTGAATGTGGAATTTATCCTGATATTTTCAAAAAATCACAAGTTACTATTGTATATAAAAAAGGTAACTTTAATAATACTGATAGCTATAGGCCTATATCAATCATTTCTATTATCTCTAAGATATTTGAAATTATTCTAAAAAACAGACTTGGAATTTTTTGCGAAGAACAAATTACTAACTGATGCCCAATTTGGGTACAGACCGGCAAGGTCTACTATTGATGCGATCTGTGAAATGTATGAAATTGTTATAGAAGCTTTTGAAGAACGCAAATTTTGCACTGCTAAATTTTATGACATGTCTAAGGCTTTTGATACTCTGTGAACTACGAGGTACTTGTGCAAAAATTAGAATACTATGGTATAAGAGGAGACACCTTAAATTTATTAAAATCTTACCTTGGTGGCCGTCAACAATGTGTCAAGTTTAATGGTAACGTATAACAATGCTCTAAATTCGATTATGGGGTGCCACAGGGATCTCTCCTTGGCCCAGTGTTATTTATTATTTATATTAACGATATGTCTTTCAACATAGTTTCCGAAGTGGTTCCAATACTGTATGCTGATG